>CM061920.1:124584626-124659521 GCA_031002005.1 Vandiemenella viatica
CTTTCACTGATAACGTATTCACAAACTCGTTGTAGTACTTGGTAACTTGATAACTCCAGGGCTTCATGGTGTTGATGCCGCCGGTCACTGCTGGCAGGGCGTCGACCATGTTGTCCCATGTTGATTCGCCGAGAAACACGCCATAGGCAGGCACAGCATTGTTGTAAAACCATATAGTTTCGCTCCAGCCACTGTTCGGGAAGAGATGGTGTGGTTGCCGAGCGAGACACTCGTTTGCAGATGCTCAGTGTTTGTTGAAAAAGCCACCAATTGTATAGACCATCTGTCTCAGTACATCCCACTCTTCATGTGTGAGAGTGACTTTATTGTACCCAACTTTTTCGAGTACAAACTACTGGATTAAATTCCAGTTTAGGTGACAAACCAACAGTGATACGCTTGGTGTCACTGCTGTTTAACTTGTAGAATGTTGAAAACAGGAGAACCTCACTAGCCATAGTGAACTGGACTTGACGATCGCCGACCGGGAACTGAGGGCTAGCTGGCTGGTGTGATGGCCTTTATACTCCGGCAGTGACGTCAACACCCACTTCTGTATCAAACAGTATACATCTGAGAGGAAGTGGATTCGTGACATCATGGAGACCATCATACTCGATTTCCCGATTAATGGATGAACTAATCGTCCATTGTCTACTTAAACCAATGGGTCCATTTAAACTCCTCGAAGATAAGACTTTAATTATATTTAAGTTACTCGGTAAAGGTGGAATTGGAATACGCAACACCCGACGACCACTAGGAACTAAAGTGATAGACGAATCCATAGTTTTGTCTGACGTCCGCATTCCAGAACAGGGATGAGGAAATAGTTGCAGGCGAGCACACCTGTGTAAACACGCCCCGGGCGGTGGAATTTCCCCGCTAGCTGGGGGAGTGGAATATCTGCGCCCAAAGATATTAAGCCCTTGGGAGATGGTGCCATCTGTGCGGGCGGTCGGGGAACTAACATATGCGCAAGCCCACCCGGTGTCGCCATCTGTGCGGCTGGTTGAGGAACTAACGTGTGACGTCATACGACCTTGACCGCCATTGGTCCATTAGAATTTCCCGCCATCCAACTGTGACGTCACGCGGACGAGTGGAGTCTCTTCCGGGGCCGGCTTAAGATCTTTTGTTCCAGAAAACAGGTTCTCCTCCTACTTCCACGTCTTCTTCTCCATGTCGGATGTATTTTTTTCCCCGTTAATAAGTAAATTGTGTAAATGACAACACGTCATAACTTCTTGCTTTTGTTAGAGATAATTATGTCGGTTTCTAAAAAAAACTTAAAATTACAGGCGAGAATGCCAAATACTTTTTCAATAAACGATAATTAAAAATTCTTCTGTTATCATTTAACACTTGTCGATTGCAAAGGTTTTATAAAACTTGGTAGCAGCTGGAAAGCTTCATCTCCTACAAAAAAAAAAAAAATAGTATCCGGCAATTCATCTGGATCTGGAATCTGCAACTGATTATTTTCAAACAAATTCCAAAATGTTGTATTTTTAATCAATCCTCCATCTGACGCTCTGAAATTTTTAACGACATCAACCGTAAGAAATTCATAATTTGCACTGGCTATAATCATTCAAACGTTTTATGTTCCGTGAGCAGGAATTTATTGTAATCATCTGGTTCTTTGTGCGATATTTCTCGTAATAAATTTTCATGTGTATATCTCTCTCTTAATATCAATTATTCTCTAAATTAACATCTACCTTTTTTTTTTCCTTGACACACAGTGCTAGAGTCAACGCTAAAAATGCGTTGTCTTTATTCCTCATTGCGGCACGCGTCACGTTCCGACCATGGAGGAAGGAATAAAATGGAGACGACGCAAGAGACCTTTAACACGCATGGGAGTGAAGCAGGCCGGCGGAGGAGTGGGGGGGGCATGGCCGGAGTGGTGGGGGCTTGACCGCTTCCCAACAAACACGGGGAATATGTACAAACACCTCAAGGGGACTCTAGGATAAACGTGACGCCGCAATCTGGTGATGGATTATTATGTAACTCGATGAGACAAATAAAAAATGAAGAATAAAATTTTTGATATCCTGCTTAGTTTTCGAGATATTCTGTCTCAAATGTGAAATGGTTTTGGTTGAAATTCAGAAGAAAAAATTATTCAAAGTCAAATTTTATGATGAATTTTTATTTAAAAAGACGAAACAAATAAAAAATAAAGAGTAAAATTTTTCGATATTTCACCTAGTTCTCGAGATATACTGTCTCAAAAGTGAGGTGTCTTGAGTTGAAATGCAGAAGAAAAATTTCGCAAAAGTCAAATTTAATGATGGATTCTTATGTAACACGACGAAAAAACTCGATAATAAGGAATAAATGTTTTCGATATCTTGCTTAGTTTGGGGGATATACAACATCCAAATTGAGGGGTTTAGGTTTGGATGCAGGCTGGACCAAAAATTAATTCTGTCAAAGCCACAATGATTACATGGTTGACATGCAGAATGGATATTTCAGTTTTATTACTACCACTTGTGGTTAGTCTGAAATGTGTCCTAGACCAGAAAAAAAGTAAGAGGACCCACTCTAGTGATGAGCAACCCAGACATTTTGTAGGCTGGTACCAGAAATAAAATGTTTATTCAGTCACCTTAATGAACATTCTCTTGATCAAGATGTGTTGTCTAATTTCACAGCCCTACTTATTAGGACAATTGTAAAAAAATTATCTCTCAGTTTGATTTAGATACGGGGGGGGGGGGGGGAGGGGGGAAATGTTGTACAAAAAAAAAAAGAGACTAAATTAGAAACACATTCCCCAAATTGATTTTGTTCAAAGGCCAATAACTTCTTTATTTATGAAGCCCATTTTTATTTCTGCATGAACCTGTTTCGACATAAATAGATGAGAAAGATTTCAAAATCGGTAAAAATAGGTATAGACGTATTTACAAACAGAAACAAGTCTTATATGAAGCTTTAAAAATAACCTAAGTCAATGGCCTGAAATAGCTATTTAAAAAATTAATAAAACTCACAGCTTCTCACATAACAATTAATTTCATCATCCATTGTCAGTATAATCAGCAACGTGACGAAAGAAATCGTAATAGTAAATTCACTGAATCGCGAAGTAAAACACGCCCCTTTAAATCTCATTTTAAACACTCGTTAAAAAATAATGCTAGTCTATTATGTGCAAAATAGCAAGTTTGCTGATTTTCTACACTACACCAAGAAAAAATTGAGAACAAAGTCATCCCATTGAGAGCTATGACTAAATATTTATAGACGTGCTGCAAAGTTTGCGGTGTCTACCGTTCACTTCAACAACGATAATTACAATTCAACTTACTTATGAAATGATATTCCAGGTTCTTTCCTGTCTGGCCTATTTGTGCAACCGTACGCAACACAAGCTGGCATTTTTAAACACTTATACACAATACTAAATGAAATAATCACTGCATCTACCACAATGTGAACACCTTAATTGTTGGGAAGCGCCATATGGTCGCTGCCGGTGCTGCCACCATGCGGGAGAGTTTAGTGCTTGCTTCACCGATTTAACGTCACTTCTCCTCCATATAATTCCTTCCTCCATGGTTCCGACAAGGCAACAATCGAAACTAAAGGCAAGTTTGACAAATTTGTTTGATCTCAGGTTTGAGCGTTTGCGCTGTTGTTTGATGAAAACGTGATGTTTGACCAACAAATTTGTCAAATAATTTGATCGTCTACAGGCACCTTAACATACTCTGGCTAGCGGATTCGTTCACAAGTAATCGTGTTATAATTGGTGGATTTCTCTGGAAGGCGGTTTCAGAAAGCTAATTATGAAATGTGTTAATGATGGAATCTGTTACGTTGACGCCATACTGACGGCGGATAAAACATTTGCTGGTACATCAACTTAATTTCCACCGTATTTATATCACGTTGATTCCTTCGACTTACCGTTTAATTCCCATTTGGTGGGGACACCACATCCTTATGTTGCGGTTTCGTATTACGTCATTCTGCCTTTAAGCTTTCCAACCAGTTCTCCAAGGTCACATGCATTCATTATTGCTGAAGCTGAATTGAGAGAACCCTTTTGGCTAGTACTGTATAATCGTTTGTTTATCCATTAAAACACCATTAGACAGTACACAGAAAATTATGGCTGTAATATGGGATCTACCATTTCATGTTTGATGATTCTGGAAGCTTATGTGATGGGTCATGGAGGTGCATGGTTAATTCAGTTGTCTGAGAACATGAAGCATTAATTTTTTTAAGTTTTCATTGTTCATTGAAACTGGAATATTCGAGAATAACTCCAGGCAGACAAGCATCGGACAAGGAACATTTCAGATGAAATGTGCCAACTTGAAACGGTATGACGAAAAAAACGTCTGATGTATAGAGCTGAGAATGATATTCTACCATTTGAAACACATCTTACATAAATCTAATAATTTCTGTTGAGCTCACAGTAAGTTAAAAATTACGGGTTTCAACATTAAATGTCAAATGCTATGACTAAGCGCCATCTTTAGATGCGCAGAGAGATTCCTCTATTTGAAATCGCGGAAGTAACATCCTGAGGAATGGTGTTGGTTCAACGCGATTAGTCAACAGCCACATTTGTAGCGGGAGTCCCCCGTAAGGTCAGTAACAGCGGGCACAAAAACAACTTTACAGTCCAGCACCTCATAGATACCTCGTCTCCACTTGCATAATCTTCCTTTAACTTCTATGATTTGTATTGTGAAACAACACACTCGCTAGTATTAAGAGTCTGTAGGTTGGCCAAAAATATATCATTATGACCCTAACGAGCTACCATGAATCGTCAGTAAGATAATGTAACTTCAAACTACAACAATTAATCAAACTTGAAAGTAGGAGACTTTTTGTGTTCGTTAATTTGCCACAAGTAAGTTCGTATGAATCCAAGTTTTATGCATTACGCTGCACATGTAAGTCGTCGTTGATCTGTAGAAATCAGTCACTTCCCTCATGCGATTGTCAGGCCGAGTGATTTGTACTGAAAAATTATATTAAATACGGAGCCATGATTAATGATTGGACGTAGAAGTCTACCTGGACTCAGGATGCAGATATCGTCACAGGATCAATATGGCGGAATAACTTCACCGTGCTACATCATCTTTGGAAGGAGTAATTTACGTTATTTACACAGTGATGTGCAATGACTCAGATGAAAATGTAAGATGCGAAGAAGAACATTTCCGACATGAGAGGATACATGAATTGATGCTTTTCACCAAGCAGCTGAGCCTACTGGTTGTGGCTGAACAGCGTAGCCTTCCCCATCTAGGACCAAGCTGTTGCTCCCCGTAGCCACCATGTACTCCTGATTAGTGCCACCATCAGCGTGTACACGCCTTTGCTACTGTATGAGCTGGCTGCGAGCGCCATACACATAGAGAGAACCAACACACGCGAAGTTCACACTCACTTGCATTACATGACGTAGTTCGTATAAAAATACATTCATCGTTATCAGTTATTAAACCGCAGTATAAATAACGAGAAAAACAGGTCATTCACTCACATTGGGACATGTAAATATAATAAGTAATTGAGTGTGTTAGTTCTTTTTTTTTTTTTTACTTTTGGCTTTACGTCTCGTCGACGTCGAGGTCATTAGAAGCGGGATGGGACTGGGGAAAAAGAACGGGAAAGAATTCGACCATGGAATTTTGAAGGAAGCATCCCGGTATTCGACTGGAGTGATTTGGGGAAACCACGGAAAGCCCATATCTGGATGCCCGGACGGGGATTCATACCGGCGCACAGTGGGGCGAAATCTCAAAAAGCTGGCCAAAAGTCGAAAAATAAAGTTTTTATTTAGGGAATTTTAAGTATACAGCTGGGTAGACTGACTCCCAAAGTGTCTAACTTCATGGTTAGAATAGGTCCGAGGCTTGACGCAGACGCTGTACATCATTTGAAAGGTGACTGTTGAGCGAGCAATTATTTCAAAATACAAAGGAAGTAAATTAACCGTTACTTTGAACTGGTGTAAAAGTTTTCAGTTTTGAGCAATTTTCATCATTCAAAATGGACAGAGATCGTGATGGTGAGTACAATGTTTACATGTATTACAAATACATAAAAAATTTAAAGTTATTTATTTAATAAATAATTTTTAAACAAATTTGAACAGTTAATTTGTATTTTTCTTTTTCAAAAATGAAAATAGCTATAAGTTCCACAGAGTCCCACAACGAACCTTATTTTAACTTCATTCTCTACTATTTATCTATTAAAATCTCAAAAAAAAATTTCTGCTATAAACTGCTATTGCACAATTAGTGCAGCTTAATTTATCTGCAGTTTACCGGTATTTGTTTTTGGTCTTCATGTGTAAATTATAAGTTATTGTCATAGTTATTACAAATATTTAAAGTATTATCAATTTTGTTTTTTGGTATTATTATAAAACTATCATCTACATATCTGAAATAACACATCATTTCAAAATCTAGCAGTTTAAAACATTGCTCTTCCAAATCTCGCACAGCTAAGTCCACTAGAATTGGATATACCTATAGGTGCGCGAAATTCTTGATTATAACTTGGTCTGTTATTGGCGAAATTAACTTAATTAATACGATATACCGAAGAATACCAGGCTTCCTCTTCTTAAATAATCTTTAATAATACCTGTATGTATGGTGTTACTTTTAAATAGATGTTATGGGATATAAAAGGCTAATACAAGGTATATTTTATTGCTCCAGAATCTGCTGGTCCAACCAACGAGAGCGACGATAAAGTTGGCTTCATACGAAAGCAAATAGGAATGTATAGTACACCACATTTTTATCCACAAAAATTTATAATTCAGAAATTTTTCAATTTTTGAAACGTATTTAAATTCTAACACTTTTTATTTTTATTCTGCCATATTGAATCCGCCATTTGTTCTTTTTTGCATTCTTAACATTGGAATCGGTATCAGCGAGCTTATTAAACCCTGTATACAAATTTGTATGACAATTGAAACATTTTTAGACCATTTTTAATTTTTAATACGCTATATTGGATCCTCTAGTTTTTTTTTGACATTGGAATCGTAATCAGCGTGCTAAAATCCGATTTTGTACAAAGTTTCATTAAACTGGGATAACGTTTCCATATTTTGACCAGCTTTTTTAGATGGCGTCCTCCCGAATGCGAGGCCAGAACGTTTACCGTTCACCCACCACGCTCGATGAATGTGTTAGATGGGTGGTGTTAAGTAAGTGTTGTAATCACTGTATCAGGTAGAATCTGAAATAAAAAGAGTGCCCCAGTTCATTATAGATGTAAATCACATACAGATAGGCCTATAATGGTGGATGCGTGGCCTGGTAACCAAATGTTAGTTAAAAGATTCATTTAATTACATCAGTTGCTGGAAAAGCCGTCTGACAGGTCTTAGTTTGTGTGTAAACTTAATAGTCTCCTAACTACTAGTGTTACTTAAGGTGTGGAGTCTTGTTTAAACTTTTAGTGGCCTTATTGTGCGTCCTGAAGGCACGAGAAACCTCGAGACGACCTCCAGCGGGCCGCTTGGCCGTGCTCCAGGTAGAGGAAAGCCGTCTGCTTACCGTAGTCATCATCACTTCTTTCAAGGAAGAACCAAAGAACGAGTGTCGGCCAGGGTGCAGCAATGCTGTGACATAGGTGAGAACACTCGGTCGAAAAAAGGAAATCGCCGGTATGCGAGTGAAACGAACAGGCCAGTATGCACCACTACCGCGTTGCTTGGCCAGTGTACTATCTCAACTGTCAAACATAATGCACGATGGCCGTCCGGAAAGTGTACCAGTTTAATAATTAAAGAACAACCCGAAAATACTTTACAAAAAACTTTTTATTTTACATAAGCGTAATTTTCACTACGTTTTTACTTACTCACCGCCTAAATTCTAACATTTGCTGTACCGTGTAGTGAGTATCTCAGCCTCATATTCTTCCGTCGCCGGTTGAGATATTTAGTGACTCCTTACAGGTCTTCATCCCTCTGAAAATGTATTCCTCCCTCCAAGTTTTTCAATTTGTAAAAATACAAAAATCTGGACTGTAGATAGGTGGTGGCTCAGTGGTTAAGGCGTCTGATTGGGGATTGAAAGGTCCTCGCTTCGAAACCGTGTCCCAGCAGGGATTTTCACATGCCCTTGACACGACCTTCACCTCTGGCACAGCTTGTTATGTAATGTGAAGTACGCCAGAGTGCTTCCGTGGTTCCGATTCCACGTTAAACTGCAGGTCCACTGTATCCGGTAGGATTACCGGGTTAGGTTAAGGCGGCTACGACAGGGGCTGAATGCGTAGCCAACACCCTGTCACCAGGCCATTACGACCATACGGAATTATTATTATTAGCAGTGTGAGACCCGCAATTGTGTAGAAGCACGACGCCTCCAGTTAAAATTACAACACCATCGCTGAACAGATTATTCATTCATTACATTGTCTCCAGAAACCTTTGGTTGCACTTTTCTTGCGTTAAGGAATCGAATAACAGATCTGCCTTTACAACTGGTGGAGTTATCATTTTTTTAACATTTTAATCACTCACAGAAACAAGAACAGATTAATGCGTAAGCATAGGCCCGCACACATAAGCACACAGTCGACTGAATCTTGTTGACCTTCCAATGGCGCCAAGGAGTGCTTCTCTCCGGACTGCCCTCGTACTTCTCTGGAAGCATGTGACCTGACATATGTAGCTACTGCTGTTATGATTTCAGTATTAGAATGAACTTGGAAACCGGCGGTAACTATTCAATGGTCGAACAGGTATTTTCGGAGGTCTCAAACTCAAATCATGATACAGCAGCCCTCAATTCAGTCTTTCGTTTGAACGCGAGTGAAAACTGGACTGTTGTTTAATAGAGGCATATACGATTTCCTTCCCGTTGCATTTGACATCTCCTACTGTAATGACACCGGTGAGCCATCGTGACTATCGTGAGAAAAAATTGGCGAGTGCAAGATCAAGACATTGCAAATTCATTAAACATAACAAAAGAAGAAATTGACAAGGATAATATAGGAAGCATACGAAATAAAGATGGAAGCTAAAAAGGAAGATAGCAAGTTTACCGAGTTGATTTCTAGAATGGATCAATCGCTAAAAGACCAGAATGAAAAGTCTGTTACAAAAATTTATCTGCTGAGAAAGTGTTACAGAGTTTGTGTCCATGGCTGGTATGCAATTCTTTTAAAATGATCTAAGACATCATGCGAGAAATGTTTCATTTCTTGGAGAACTATATACGTACTTTTGTATTAAATATATAGATGCTGAAATTTCGAGTATTTTCCCATGTTTTCGGCCACATATCACAGTATAATAAAACTGGTTAAAAAGTGAATAAAAACCATGTGGGTTTGATACGAAAGTACTTCATATTTGAGGACATAAATAAAAAAGTCGATTCAAACTATTTTTGTACCTTAATATCTTTGTCCTGGTTCAGGATAAAGACCTCAGATTTCTGTTACGAGCAGAGATCAGCAAGCTTAAGTAATACATTAATTTTACGTTGTTCTTGTCTCTCAATTTGGAAACTAGTGATATGCAAATTTAACTAATTATGTCGCTCTCTCACTGGTGATCATCAGCACTCTAGGATATCTTCTGTATTCGTAGAAAGATGGAATTTTGTACTCAGATCATAAGAAAATAATGGTAATTTTCCCCGTATTTATCACATATCAACCTGAAGCATTCAGGCGCGTATTCTTATTTTAATAACTTTGCTCTGGATGAAACTGTTTACCTAAAAAAAAAAAAAAGCGGGTTATGAACAGAGATCAGCAAGTTTGACTAAAGCATTAAACTTAATTTGTTTCTGTTTTTTGTTTAGAAGGTCATTTGGCCATTATGCACGTCATACTTTTTATTAAACTGAAAGGTATAATGTTATGTCAGCCTTTCTCAACCTTTTTTTAGTCGAAGGACCAGTAAAACGTCGAACATAATTCTATGGATCCCCAACTAAAATCGGCCTAATTTTGTACCTATGTGTAAATTATTAAAATTTCCCGGCATATATGGCCGCATGCCTATCAAGTCATCTTCGGCAATGCCTATCATTTTCTCGAAGAGATACGGGCAATATTTGCGCCTCAGATTCTTCGCCCAGAGTAACACTACATGCCTCAAATTTCTATTATACATAGAATTTGGAATTTATTTATGTGTGCATTTCACCGATTTTGTTACTCACTCACTCACTGATTATAATCGAAACTCTAAATCATTTCCCGAAATCGTAGAAAGCTGAAAGTTTTTACACAGTTAATGTTTACTCCCCTCCCCCTCCCAGCCCCCACAGATTATAAGAAAAATCCAGAACTGGTAAATTTCCGTATATCTTATTCCTTATATACCCCAAACGTGAAATCCCTTTATATTCTAATATCTTTATCTGCCTTAGATTTTCATTATGGACGCAGCGTACAAAGCTTAACTAAAGTGTTAAAATTTACTTCGTTCACCTCCTTGCTTTGGAAGTTAGTGAAATTCAAAATTTTCAAAGACAATCCGTCATCATAATTCCACTGTACTTCACGTGGTTCTAAAAACAGGTAATTTGGTTCATATATACGATATATATTCGCACTGAAATCATAAGAAAAGTCTAACATTGATTAATTTTCGAGTATTTATCCACTGACAGCTCCCAACGTGTAACATTTCGTTGTGTATTTAGAGGATAATTACTTTTCTCTGGACGAGGCTATAGACTCCAAATTTATTTTACATATATGTATCAGCAAGATTAACTAACACATTAAATTTTACTTTGTTCGTATGCTTAGTTTGATGGACTTTCTTTATGGTTGAAGTTTAATCTATGGCAATCGGCATTGCTCACACAAAGGTTCAAACCTATTGTATGCATAGAACATGTATTTTTTGTATTGGACAAACGTATATTAATAGAACATGAATCATGAAACGTCCTTATCCACAAGTTTTCAGATGGAATAGTTACATTTGAGCGACGATATATATATATGACCTGACCTTTGTGTTTGCGTACTAAAACATTTATCTATATAAATACCTTAAATGTGCAGCTTTATCAACTTTACAAATACATAAAAGCGAAAGTTTCCCTTTCACGTCTTTCTTATTTGTAAGTCTTAGAATAAATCATGCTTATTAGCGTTTCATTTCAGTAAGAAGTACGACCATCATGTGTTTTTTGTTTTGAATGAACGATGGATAAAACATCGAGATAAAATATTGTTTTAGAAAGTGAAGTGAATACACCTCGTAGAGTATAGACGTGGCTCAGAATAGGATATCATAACTTTTTGTCTCTCAACAACCACGAGACTTAATCTAATTTTATGAGAACTGACTTGACGGAATTATTTGGTACCATTATAACCGTAATAAATACGAGAGTGCTCCAGAAACTAATGCAACACATTTTTTTTCTTTAAAAATTATATTTTGAACACAATGAAACTTATACAAAAGAAAGAATGATGTTTCTTCTACACTCCCCATTTTTCCACGTAATCTCCTACCCGTTCTATGGCCTTCCTCCAGCGAGACACAAGAGCGTGTATGCCCTGGCGGTACCACTCCTTGTTCTGTTCACGAAGCCATTTCTTCACCTCTTCGTCATCCTCAAAATGACTCCCACGAATGGCATTCTTCAATGGCCCAAACAAGTGAAAATCTGAGGAAACTAGGTCAGGGCTATATAGTGGATGAAGTACCACTGTTTAACCCTGTTTGGTGATGTGTTCTAACGTCTTCAAACTTGTGTGTGGGCATGCGTTATCATTTTGAAGCAAACAATCTCCTGGTTTGTTATGGCAACCAAGTCACTGGAAGCGCTTCTTGAGTTTGGTTAATGTGTTCACATATGCCTCAGAATTAATGGTAGTGCCTTTCGGCATCACATCAATGAGTACGACACCATCACAGTCCATAAACACTGTGATCTTGACCTTACCAGCGGAAGCCGTTGCTTTGAATTTTTTCTTCTGTGGAGAGTCAGGATGGCGCCATTCCATCGATTACCGTTTTGTTTCGGGCTCAAAATGGTGAACCCAGGTTTCATCACCTGTCACAATCGGGGACAAGAAGGCTTCCCCTTCAGCTTCAAAAAGTTGCAGCAACTCAGAAGAAATGTTTTTTTCTGAGAGTTTCGTGTTCCTCCGTAAGACGGCGCGGAACCCATCGTGAACACTGTTTTGCGTAATCAAGAGCACTGACGATTACACCCATAGTTCCTTTGCTGATTGACAGCTGCGGCGCCAACTGCCGAGTCGTTATGCGTCGGTCCTCGCGAATGAGCACATCAGCATGCTGCATCTTGTCGGATGTTACAGCCGTGGGTGGTCTTCCCGACCGCTGCAAATTTTGGAGCTCTGCTGAACCGCTTTCAGATGGCCTCACCCTCTGTGGCCAGCGACTAACCACACTTCTGTCGACTGCTGATGCTCCATAAACTGCACATAAACGGTTGTGAATGTTTCCAACCGTTTCTTGCTCCGCAGTGAGAAATTCAATGCCAACACGCTGCTTATAACATATGTCACTCACAGACGCCATGTTAAACCACTGCTGCAAGTACGCTATCTGTCGGAAGAAACGGAAAATTTTCGCACGCACTCTGAAAGAATTCATATCTAAAGTTTAGCATTCGTAACATTGTTGGGGGCTAAGAAAAAAATTTGGTGCATTAGTTTCTGGGCCACCCTCGTATAAAAACATGTTCTGAATTCTTACGGAAACACAGTTATGAAATTGGAAGTGAAGTGAAACTTTTACTAATTTGTTTTTCATTATGACATCCTTAATTCGATTAGAATAAATTTTAAATATTGTTTCAGCGTACCGCCTGCCTTATCTTCGCGGTCTACAGTTTATTCCAAGAGCTGACATCCTCGGGAGAGGTGAGAGCCTTGGTTTCTCAGACGAGACGGATCTCTTGGCTTTGGTGTATTGGTACAGGAGCTACAGAGGCAGGATATTGCTTTACATCAATCTAGGTACACACTTCAGTAAGCCTATCTAATATACTAAAACATGACGCGCCTAATCGTCGAGGTTCCGCTTTGGTTCTACTTCCAATCAGTTATAAGATCTTTGTCTGAAAATGCAATTTAGCTAAAAACTATTGAAATTAAATCCACATTTTTCTTAGTAATACTATATCCCTTATTATGTTGAGTCTTTGCTGTATCTTTACTCTTTGTAAGTGGATGGTTCTTAAAGATTCAACATACTAATTTCTGGCCAAACCAGAATTCGAACACGCTTTCCGTCGAAACGCTAGTAGGCCGCGGGGATCCTCCTTATGTCGCCTTAATTTTAACAGCGAATTTAAACAAAATAAGAAAATTCAAGACTTTTATGTAATATCTGTGATTCTGAAGATAAGTGGATATTCAGAAACAGGCAGTTCTGCAGTAGGATTTTTCATTTGTTTCTCTTTGGAGAGAGTGGTTGTTGCGAACAGAAGAGAGGGACACAAATGGTTAATTTATTTTTAAAGCAGTTGCTGGAGAGAGCAGAAATTTAATTATTTGGCTGGTGATGAACCAACAGTATGTTGTGGAGGGGACAGGAAGACAACGAACAAGGGAATCGATTGTTTATTTCACATCCTAAAGAGTATGGAGAAGTGGAGTGGATGTGATGGAAACTTAATCCTGGAATGTTACATTGAGTTATTTTTAGAAGTGTTATCGGCAGGTTTTGCTTATCTTTCGATATGTTTTCTTGATTATAATAACAAAGTTTTTTTTTACTTATGGCTTTGCGCCTCGTCAACGTCTAGAGGCGGGATGGGGCTGGTGACAAGGGACGGGAGGGAAATCGGCCATGGCCTTCTGAAGGAAACATCCCGGTATTCGCCTGGAGTGATCTGGGGAAATCGTGGAAAACCCAAATCTGGGTGCCCAGACGGGGATTCGAACCCGCGACTTTGCGAACTCGAGGCCAGAGCGCTACCACTCACCCACCCACCACGCTCGGTCTAATAATAAATAACAATTATTCGTATGGTATGTAGTAGTAACTTGTCTTAACCGTTTGTTCTTTTTTCCTTGAATTATAGTTTAGTTGTTTTTGTAATTATTTCTAACACATTTTATAGTGGTTCAAATAACCATCATGTACTGCAACTTTGAACGTGTCATTAGGTTGGGCGGCGGCCAGTTTATTACGCTGTTCAGAAAAACTCATGGTAGGGGAGGTGTTGGTGCACCGTTTCTAATTACTAGTTTTGGATTACATCTCAAACCTCTCCGACAAAGGCTGATGTCGATTCGTCCATCGGATGTGGATCTAATTTTAGGGGACTCCGCAGTGTCCTTCGGAACAGCGAATCCCAGTGGGTTAACACCAGGTTTCGCTCTCTTCCTTAAGAACCGTGACAGTCATCCACAAATACACCAACGCTTCCACACTTCTCCAGAAAGTTGCTGTTGCGGTGGTACACAGTTCACGAACGATTAATTATATAACACCGAGGCTGGTGGGTGAGTGACCAATCAGATTTTGGTTTTCCATGGTTTTCTCAAAACACTCCAGGTGAATGGTTCCTTCAAAAGGACATTGGTAGAATCCTTCTAAAGGACCCTGTGGGTCAGTGGTAGCAGGGCCAGGTCATTTATCTACGTGACCTTGATTTGAATATATATTTTTCACAGCGCACTTAACATACACAAAGCAAGCTTTCTCTACAGTGAAGGTAAGTTTATGATCCGATTAAAATTCATCCATTAAGTGTGATCCCCGCCGACGACCTCTTGAGCTGCATTCTTACATCTTACGTCACAGCTCCTCGAACGCTAAAAATTACCTCAATGCTTGGTCGGAACAACACGTGGACTGGAAAGGACGTGTAAGTGTTTGTTGTTTGGTTTTCGTTGGACTATATAATAGACACGATCATTTTAGTTTGTCCCATCGAAATGCATCGCTACATATTCCACACCCATCAGGATTATGGACATTATAAAAGTAACATCTTGTATGTCTCACTGGGACTCGATCCAATGAACTCTCAACCTGTACAATACGATACGCTGGGCCGTCGCAGTGTGGCGATGACGTTGAAAAACGTAACACTAACGTTGGGAAGGGACAGACGGGCGGGGGATTTCCTTTTAGTCATCGCGATGTGATTCACAGAGATACGCAGATCGCTTGTTTAGGATTACGCTACGTTTATCCTCCTCCCACGCTTGGCGCCACGAACACACGTGGAGATGTGACAAATATGCCGTTAAGCCAGGGATATAGAAACCTGCAGTTACGGAATGTGTTTCACAATCCTGACCGCAGAAGAATGCGTATATCTAAGAAGAAATACACATGGTGTACTGGGTGGTACTCTCTTCCTGTTCGGACTATTAACGAGGTTTTGTGCTATCGACTGCTTCGTAATTCCATAGTTCTAAGATCTCCAAAGTTGCATTAAAGATATTTAGAAGTTTTAATTTTTATTAGAGTTTTACGATCGTCAAAGTCGATATTATTACAGTTGGAAAAGTTTGAGGAAAGAAATGGGATGGACGTAATAAATTCGACCAGGAATTTTTCAAGTGACCATTCCGGCATTCGCCTCTAGTTTTCGAAAACCATGTAAATTGGGATTTGGATAGACGGTGGTGATCGAACTAGAGTCCTCCCAAATACCAAACCCGAACGTTAATCGCTCACATAACAGCTTCAGTATATTTAGAAGTGAACCTCAATCCACACTTCCCCTGTCTTGAACTAATGCAACCTTTAGATCTTAAACATTCGGATTATTAACTAGTAATACTTTTGTTATGTCAAAATAATTACTACAATGCTTGGTAAATGACGAAAGTTGATAAAATGTGTGATTTCAGTAAAAAAAAAAACCACAAGGAGCGATAAGTATTTTATCTACATACTCAGTAATGATAAGCAAACATGATGAATATATCCTTATATGGTATTCATATATCTAGTATTGTATGTCTTTGTGGTACACCAGAAGAAGCGGAATTTTAAAAGTACAGTGATATTTAGAGAATAGAAAGCAGGGGAGGGTTAAAATAGGAATTGTTTATACTAATACGATCTCGCTCGACAGCGAATGATAGACTACACTACTGATCCTACGGATCAAATCATCGCCCAAACAAAAATTCTTTAGTATAAATTATCAGAATTTTATTCAAAACCACTACTGCTTTCAATAATAATAAATAAAAATGAAATATGTAATAATTTACCTATATAGTAAACTGATAACTGTGTAATAATAAAAGAGGAAAATTATAATACATGTTAGTGGAAAGTAAAAGTTTCGTTATATCACTTCACCCGTTATTCTATTTTATTCTCTGAGAAACTGAATTAGATGGAAAAAAAAGATTTTTCACAGTCTTTCTAATTGCTCCTTAAGTATATTCACACAAATGGATATTGTGCATCTGATCTCACATCATAAAAAAATAATAAAAAAAAAAAAAATCATTATTCCATCTGCTGGCGTAGCATATCGTATAGAACATGTCTTTTGTGAAGTATATCATCACATCGTCGATTAAGAACGAAGCGATCATCGTTTTTGCCTTAATAGAAACGCGATTATAACAAAATCGTACATTTACATTTTTCATCCTTCCAGTCTATATTTTTTATGATACTATATGAGTGGTGCATTACATGACAGTCTTGTGTTAAGAAATTAAACTGTAATAATAACCGACGACCAAATGTTGGCTGTGAACAATAACTTCATACTAATTTCATAAAACGACAATATTCCCTAGAACTACGGATTAGCAACTGTTCCAACTGTTCATTATTTGAATTTTGTTTGCCGTATTCAGCTTAAAGACCCTTACTTGTTGATTTGCTTCCGGCATTGTGGTTCGTAGACGGTGTGAATATTACAATTGGAATTTAACAGCGTTATTAGCAAGGAATGTGTCACGAAGCCAGCCCAGTATTCACATGGAATAATTATCTTTCGGTGATGCCTGGAACTTCGAATATCGGGTTTGCTAACATGATACTTAGTACTTTCGTATCAGCTAATTTTAAGCTCATAAACCGAGCCTTCTGGGTGAACAGTAACGATCGGGACTGGATTTCGGGAGGACGTGGGTTCGAATACCCATCCGGCCATCCAGATTTCAGGTTTCCATAGTTTCCCGAAATCATTCCAGGACAACGCCGGGATGGTTCCTTCAAAAGGCTACGGCCGAATTTCTCCTGTTCTTTGCCTCCAGGCCTTTTCCACCACTAATGGTCTCAACGTATAGGGTAATCAATACAATACTTAATAACTCGATAAAAAGAGACAATATTCTCCTTAACTTCCATACGTGTTAACTTATGGAACACCTATTCATAACTACCTGAAGGCGGTTGTGGTTAATAATCTATTATCAGCATCCACTGTTTGATACGTACGTATCAGAAATTCATTAAAATGTGATAATACCATTTATAAAAAATATTGGCGTGTTTACCCAGTAGTTTCATTAATCCGCACAATATGAACAAAACAAAATGAATACAACACTTAATTAAAACCATCAATGATCTAGTCCAGACTCGAATCGGCGACCCTCTGATTGTATTATTGATTAATACCCATACAGCGTTTTGGCTGCTTAAATAACACACACCCTATCTCACAGCGTTGACATTTGATAATCATAAACATTCGTTTTAAATGAAAGCTGAAATTCTGTGATCCCCAAGTTACAGATTTCTTGAATACTATGAAAGTATACATTTTCTCGTATATTGGAACACAAAATACTGTGCGGATTTTTAAGTCACAATAACGATTTACTGGACTTTACCGAAAGACGTTTTACTTGTTAACAACTAATATTAGTGAGTGAGTGGTTAACATTTCGGTCTGGTATTCATGATGAACCAGGTTCGATCTCGCCTCGACGATCCTGATCAGTGTTTTCCTTGGCTTACAGGAATGACTACGGGTGGATGTCAGGATGATTGGCTCAATAGGTCACGGTCGAAGCTGTAAAGCCCTAACTAAAGATAATATTATTAGACGTATAATCCGGAATTAATTGGAAGAAAATTTGTCAGTTTAAAATTGCAATAAAAATTTCTGTAATATGTTGTTAGGTATTAATGTTTCATTAACTGAAGCCTGTAGAAAATCGTTAAGGCATATAAAGGATGAATAACTCCAAAAATTCCATTTACGTTCATTCAGGTAGAATGCAGGCGGTCTATGGAAAGAGGTTTAAAAGATGTGGAAACTGTTGAGTAAAATAACATTCCTTCGCACCACCGAAAAAGCAAATAGTAAACGCCACAGCTTGGCTTCTGATGCCGTTAAATGTTCCTTGTCAACAGGTTGTATCTCAACGTAATAATGATAGGCCTCTTTTTTTTTTAAATCTGAACCATCCACATAAATTTTAATCGTGGAACGCTTATTGTACGTCGTGTGTGTGTCTCATGTGGCTCCAGATATGTGCTTACACAACATCAGACAGTTCGGTAAGACTGATTTACTAGCAGAACATCTCACAGCGACAAACCGTGAGGCGAGACATATCTGCATTCCTTCCACTATGGCTCTTAATAAATAACTGAGCAACACGCTTTATCTGCTTCGAAGGACGCCGGCACGTTATAGCGTAGCGTAGTAACTTAGTTATCTTGTCAGTTTCCTGCCTCAAGCTAAGGTTTCTTCGTCAACAGAAGTTGTTATTGCTGTGTCAGGTATGTAAATTAGTGTCTGCTCAAAAAGCTCATTTTATAACAACCCTGGCAAGACAAGGATTCAAATCCCTGTCAAAGATTATTTTATTTCTCATAGCCGAAACTCAGGGACTTCTCACATCTCGCCACGAGTGTTGGTTGGGTTCCCAGGCTCAAACAGTGGTCACAGCGCCAGTCTGACGGAAATTCGAAACTCTGACACCGCCTTTGAGCACCAACGGCCTAGGCATATACAAACTTTTCTCGTTTAAAGTTTCCCCAGGAAAATGCATCAATCAATCTCCTTGAGAGTGAACAAACTTTCCCAGCAGTACGAGAACGGACGTAGATTCAAGTAAAATCATTGACATTAACCATAGTTTGTCCGTCAGTCACTGACAGTCTCAGCACACATCCGCACTAGAATTCACGTCTCGAACTGGGTTTATTTCGACAGGGAAAAAATTAATGTCATTTTTGACATCGAAAATAGAACAACCTTTCTTAAAAACTTTCAAAATTTTTATACTTCTCGTAATGTGTCAAAAAAGAATGCAATTTTAGTGCTATGCAGATAAATAAAAACTTATTTTATGTGAGAGTATTGTGTTGATGGACATCACAGCGTTGTTGTTACGGTCAGTATTCTGGAAGTATTATTATTTTCGGCGTAGAACGAAGTGAAAAAAACAGTATATACTGAACGAAACTTTCGTGTTAGTATGATCAAATGCCATCATGTTTATTTTGTTTCTCAGTACTGATATTTGCTTCATTGATCGCAGGTGTAATATCCATGTTAATTAATTATTTTACACCACTAATATTGCACTAACAGAATGATAGGAAACACACACATATTTACAAATATACCTAAACATGACGCTAAACCCCTAAAAAGATAAAACCAACATACATGTATGTCAGTTACTTTCGTGACTGAAGTTCAGAAAATCTTTTAGTGGAACACACTTAACGATGTTGCGAAACAAGTTCTTTCAAGGATACAGTACAGTTTTTTTGGTTCTGAATAAAACTGCTTGTTTTTGGGTTCCACTAAGTGATCACTTGTTATTACTTGCACGTATCATATCATTTAGTGACGCCTTATTTCTTTGCAATCTGGGACGACAACCGTAGTATAGTACTACTTTAAGCGAAAAACCTTTCGTTTAATTACTTCATTACGAAAGGAAATGGGCAACCACATGACTAGGAGGTTAATTTGTAGAAAACGAACTTCCTGGGGTCAAACTCTGGTGAACCAGAAGTAAGTTATACCTGCGGCATATAACGTTTCGATAAATGTAAATTACACGAAAACTACATTCAATATAGGTAATATGATACACAGAATCAAAAAGTATTTTGTTTACTGGAACCTAAATGAACCTTCGTAAAGTTATAAGTTACAAAAGGCTAACACAGGTGTTTTCTTCTGTTAAAATTTCTTTTTTCCCTATAAATATAGGAATTTCACAATTAGACACAATGGCGGCTTACACAAGTAATTAGCCTGTGCGCTCTGAGTTTTTTTTATCTTTTCCGAAAGCAATTCGTGGTTAATCACAGAATCGTTCTTGAGTATAAATTGTGAATGGTTTGTTTATTCTTTCATGTAGGTTTTAATATCGCAACTACTGATAATTTACAGAACAACAAAAAGTTAAAAGACTACATTTTGAACGAGCAATGAGTCACTGACAAATCACAAAATTTGTTTTCAAACACTGTGTTGTGTGAGTTAGTTGTCACTACGAAAGTAGTGGGCGGTGGGAAACTGGTAGACGGGAGTGCATGAACCAAGAAGCAAGGAACTGGATGGAAGGACAGATAGGGAAACCGAAGGAGAGGGAGCTGCCTTCTGAATTTAGGCATCAAACTTCTCTACTTCTCCAGCTAATTTTCCCATCTGTTAATCTATATATATATATATATAAAGATGAATGTATATATGTTTGTTTGTTTGTATTTTTGTTTGTTTGTTGATTTGTTTGTTCTTCATACAAATCCACAGTTTTCATCCGATCTCGATGAAACTTTGCACACTTATGCTTTGAAACAAGGAGAAAAACACTGTCTACATTTGGTTGAAAAATTATCTGTATAAATAATACATGTTGTCTTATAATTTCAAAAAATTACTGAACGGCGATATACAGACGCGTTGGATATGGAGGTCTCTGTACTGTTTTTCAGGTAGCAAAAGTGGTTAAAGCGCCTGCTTACTGACGTTTGGGTCGTGGTCTCCGATTCAAATCTCAGTGGAGGCTAAGATTTTAAAAAAATGTTTTTGATCGTATGAGTCACGCCTGGGCCGTCTGTTATTCGGATTGAATGTTAAATTGTAGATATTACAAATTTAGGGGTGCAATGCGAGGAAAATCGTAGGTAGTCTTGCAATGCTGTAGGTGTACACTTTTTTACGTTAAATTGATCCATCAGGGGTGATTCGTAGTCTTTTTAACGTCTCTTAACAGCGAGGTCTTTAGAAACGGGAAAGGATGTGGGGCAAGGAATGGGTAGGAATTCAGCCATGGAATTTTGAAGAAAGCATCCCGGCATTTGCCTGGAGTGATTTGAGAAACCATGGAAACCCAAATCTGGATGCCTGGACGGGGATTCGAACCACCTTCCTCCCGAATGCGAGGCCAGTACGCTAACCATTACACCACCGCGCTCGGTGATTCGTAGTCAGTGTGTGTGTGATCTGCAGTAGTAATACCATAAATGCGGAAGTAAGTCTCTGTCTTATGTTACGTTTTCACAACTAAATGCCTATACCGATATTGACGGAATTTGACGAGAAAATCTGTAGGGAGGGCACAGGACATTTTTTTTGGGTATGATTAACAGTTGTAGTCACGAAATTTTGAGAACTTATCGAATAGTGACGGAGAGACGGATGAGTGTGTTAGACTTTAATGTTACGTCGCTTGCTCAAGCTATGCTTCTCGCGCATTATGTTAGTGTATATTTTGTTAATAAATTTCGTTTAGAGAAAAAACGTATTATTTAGTATAGATGTCGATTTTTTCTGTCCTGTTACTTTGTGTTTGCTTAAATGTTTCTGGCACCAATTTATTTTGCCTTCTTTTTTGACATGCCTTGCGGTCGTAAACTGACCTAAGTTGTAGCTGTAGCAGAGTACGAGCAGCTTAAGTTATTAGAACCCAAGAATCGGATGCTCATGCTGAAGAAAGAAGAAAAGTCCAAGCTGAAATAAAGCTGCCCTTGCTTAACACCCCCCCCCCCCCCAATCCCCTCACATTCGTCTGTTTTTCTGTTTTTAAATATGTTGGAAATTGATTCTCTTCAAGAGACAGGTTCGATGGTAGAATGATATAGTGATGGGTTTCCGGTCATATTATGGCGACTCGGTGTTGTTTGGGACCAATCCTTCGCTACCAACAACTTTTTATAATCAATTCTGGCAAAGAAATTCTTAATCCACGTATACGATGTCGCGGGTATCAGCTAGTATGTCATAATTTATTAAATTGGAGCCTACAGATGGCTTACATTTAGTCTCTCGAAACCGCACACATCGAGTAGGCGAAAAACGAAAATTT
Source organism: Vandiemenella viatica (assembly GCA_031002005.1). Taxonomy (NCBI): domain Eukaryota; kingdom Metazoa; phylum Arthropoda; class Insecta; order Orthoptera; family Morabidae; genus Vandiemenella; species Vandiemenella viatica. The sequence continues at coordinate 124,606,890 of CM061920.1, forward strand.
TTGGTGATCTGTACAGTATAACCAGGATTTGAATTTCAAGCTAAGCATTGTGGGTGAGACTAGCATTCAGGAAGATGTGGATTCGCTCCCCGGTCTAGGTCATCCAGATTTCGGTTATCCATGGTTTACCGAAATCACCCCATGGCTGAATTCCACCCCTTTCCTCTCTCTGCAACCATCACTTGCCTCTAATGATCTCGAAGTCACCAAGGCGTAAAGCCTAAACAGAAAAATCCATGTCTACCTAGTCATCATAATTTGGGGCTTCTTTGGTCTCCCCTCATAATTTATTTAAGTGACTTTATTACCACAAAATGCTGTGACGCAGTTGATAGAACTATTGACCACGAAATGGAGAACGGGGATTCACTCAGGCCTCCCTCGAGGTACAGAGGGCAGGAGAGAGGAGGTAACCAGCCAACTTTAATAGTCCCTGGCTGTACGCCAATAACACCAAGCTTAAATTTCTTGCCATTAATCATAGTACCCGCTATAATTAACACTGTCATCGAGTAGCATGACACTTCAAGGAGAGAAGAGCTTGCTGGACTAGTTTGACCGATTATCGCTCGCTAAGGCGCAAGTGGTAATATGGTTGACAACAAATGCAGAGCTCTTTGAGTTGGAAGCGGGGTTTGATGCAATTCTTGCAATGTGTTTCCCCTGCCGACACCGGAAACGAATACCTCCCACGCTAGCGGATGATTTAGCAGAGGCCGAGGTGACGTCACGCCGGGTGCCGCGATATAAGGCGCTTGCCTGGCGGGGCGGCGCATTCTGCGCTGAGCGCACGCACCATGCACTGGCTGTCGCGCTCGCTGCTGCTGGCCGCCGTGGCGTTGGCCGCCGCGGCCCCCACCACGCGCCACCGCCGTCACCGCTCCCAGGGGGAGCTGCTGCTGCACCAGAACATCCTGCGGACGGCCAGGTTCGGCTGCCGCGAGCCGCGCCCCAGGGCCTTCAGCTCGACGCTGTTCGTCGCGGTCAGCCCCGCCGAGTCCGTGGAGCCGCGCATGACCGTGCTGCACACGTGTGACGCGCACGCCGGCTGCTGCAGCGTGCCGGGGGCGCAGTGCACCGTCGTCAGCACGCGCCAGGTGCCGCTCGTCTTCGTGGTGCACGACCAGGTGCGCGGCGACCAGCGCCTCGAGCTCGTCCGCGCCACCAACCACACCGAGTGCGGCTGCGTCTCGCCCGCCGACTCGCTGCCCAGGTAGCACTCGTAGCAGGTGGTGCACAGCGCCTCGAGCAGGGTACCTGCACCTAGCAGTCTCCAACAACCACACCGAGTGCGGCTGCGTCTCGCCCGCCGACTAGCTACCCAGGTAGCACTCGTAGCAGGTGGTGCACAGCGCCTCGAACAGCGTACCTGCACCTAGCAGTCTCCAACAACCACACCGAGTGTGGCTGCGTCTCGCTGCCCAGGTAGCACTCGTAACAGGTGGTGCACAGCGCCTCGAACAGCGTACCTGCACCTAGCAGTCTCCAACAACCACACCGAGTGCCCAGGTAGCACAACACCTGCACCTAGGAGTCCCCAACATTGCTACAGAAAGAAATATCCGGATACAGACGCCTGGTGTCTATGGGACAATGTCTCATCTAGTAGCTGATGACTGCAGGCGTGAAGAAGTGTTATCGATCTTTAGAATGGTAACACATACATAAAATTAGAACTGTTACCGACACTGTAATTTGGATTGAGGGCTGTGATAATTAAGTCTGTCCAACAATCGCAGTTAAATTTCGAACACAGTTTGATTCAGGCATACTGAAAGTGATACATCAATCATGGAAGGAATCATGCAGGAAGAAATGTTACGAAACAACTGTTGTTGTAGTGGCTGAACTTTGGAAGTCGTTAATGGCAGTGTTGCTCCACTGATACACAGCTGACTTCATCACCAGTCGATTCGGCAAACTGTTCCGCAGACTGTTTCGTCTACATTTTAAAGTTCAGACACAGAATAGTGTTTATCATAAACAGTGTCTGCACTGTGCATCTCTGTAACAGCAAGTGGTTTTATGTGACATGCATGAACTTGGAACTTTGCTTCCACTGTGTCTTATCTGCTTGCTAAGTGTTCGTTTCCTTATTTTGCAAATGTTATGTCCATGACAGAAATAGATTGCAGTGATGTACAAATGTCTGTTATGTTTTGGTGTTACTGTGATCCAAGAGCAAATATTTTGCAGCTACACATTACCATAGCAACATTTAAAGTGAGTAGCTAGATTTATTTGGTATACAATTTTCATCTGATGCTCAGATAATTGTAATTTTATATTACTGTTAAGAGACTGACATTGAAAGTGTTTATTTTTCTAGGGGAGGTCAGTATTCTGACGTAGTTCAGTAAACAGTATTATGAAAACATTCAAGTTAAAGTATTTAAGTTTCTATAGCTAAAAGTCAGCGAGTATTCGATTTCCTTTCGAAAGAAACGACTTTTCGATGGAAAGCACTGAATAAAGCGCTTCATACCGCTTCTGTATTATATTGAATGGTGCTCAATTAAGCTAAGGAATAAAATTTCTTTTGTAAGTCTCATTCACTTTTCACAGCATTGTTTCTATTTATTTAACATAATTTATCCAAAATAATAAGAAGATATTTATTCATTATCGTCGACATATAACATTTGTTAATTTACATCAACTGAAAGACACGATGTACCTGTTTGTGATATTATTTATTATTTTTGTACTATTAATTTATTTTAAAATATAATTTATTTATTTTACTGTATTTTATTCCTTCTTGTTTGACAAAATACCCCATTCTCCTTACATTCGTTCATACAGATATAAATAATATCTTTTTAATGCCATTAGTATAAGTCTGAGAGGCAGACTGGAATTTAAATCACAGTCTACTGCACTTTGATGATAAATCATTTGTTTTCGGTATGGGAGCTCCATGCCATGCAGATTATAGTGATAAAATTAACATTTGTGTAGGAAACGATATGAAAGGAAATCAGATTAAACATAAGAGCAGCAGGTAATACATTCATCATAACTGATTCAAAGATAAAAGATCTTGAATGGAATTATTTAACATTCAAAAATTCCTTTTATTTAAATTGATTCACGTTATTCTTCCAAAATTAGTTTCAGAAATCAGTTCGTCGCCTCCTTAAATGTGTTACATGTATTCCAAGAAGAAGTAAAGAAAAATAATAACCCATCAAAAGAATTGGGGTAAATACGTAGAGCATGTTAGTAATATTCTGCTATTACAAATGCTCGAATAATTATACATTTCCAGTTGTAATTTTCTTACACGAACTCAATTGTTCTGAAAGAATAGTCCTTTCATTTACTGCTGGTCTTGCATCTCTTTGCTAATATTGTATTTCCATCTTTGTAAAGTGCGCGTCGCTTTGAAGATAGTGCAACCTCCGAGCTTGCTGTCACAGATAATACGTGACACGAGGCAGTGACCTGGAACCACCACAGTGAAACTGCTCCTGGTGATAGCGACACCGAGACGGAGCTAATAATGTTTCTTGACCCCGCCCGGGCTTCGGGGGAATTCTCAAGTATTCCCTCCATTACCGAGAAATCTATCTTCCAATAACAAATGCAAAAACCAGTCAGTTTCCTTGTATGCTTGCTTATCTGTGATAAAAATGAAATTCTTCCGACAAATGAGGATCAGAGACTTCATTATGATATTTATGTTTGTGATTAATTTATTTCAACAACTAATAACTTACAAGCAACAGATTGATAATTACAGAATAACCGTTTGCACAGATTATAAAAACTCACATTTAAAGAAAACAAATCATGGCTTTAAAAACTGTTAGTTGTATTTTGATTTCTGCCAAAGTTATATGCACAGATCAATTTTTATACACATAGCAGTCGTAGAGGAAATTTGCTTTAGGTAGCAGGTAACTTAGTAAATTTCTGTTTTTCTACTCGTAATTTAAAATAATTTGCACTAATACCCACTAAAATTACCAGATATTAAAAGTAAATGACACTGTTGTTATCACACATTACACAGTGCTTATATCTATTCAATATTTTAATGTGTTTCAATGATTCAACTAACAAAATGACGTTACAGCTAATCTCTCATCAAAAGATATAAAATCAACAAAAGCACTTCCGTCTGAGACCCAAGTATATCCTGTTAGCATCTTAATTTTGAGCTTATGCAGGACATAAGAGGTTTAAGCGTATGTGTATATATGCATTCCAGTTAGTGTTATTAAGTTATACAATTATAGTGCATTATGGCTCAGTTAGCTTTCAAACGCTGCTCTGCAGAGATTCACAATGATTCCTAAAACTTCAGTCATTTCAACTTTTTGGCTGGCTGTTTCCAAGTTGAAGGAATAGCCAGTTTGTTTACGTTTGGTTAACATATCTTATGGTTGAGGTATCTTATGCCCAGAAAGTCTCTACGCGGGCTTTTATCTTATTAGATATTGTTAAATAGCTGCTTAATCTATCGTGATCTGCCTGATTAATTTATCCATAAATTTATAAAAATTAAAAAATAGAACATAGAACGCTTTTAATATGGTACCTACTAAAGACAGAGATATGCTCTGGTGGAAGCCCGTGACTGTTTTTTGTGTATCGTCACGGGCATAGAATAGCTCCAATTTTTATGGTCAAAGATAGTCAGGTTGACCTGATCTGGCCAAATACGAACTTCACCCTTAGCGTGAATAAAATCTCTTGAGCTTGAAGAACTTAGAAGTCACGGACAGAGACGGTCGTTTTATCGAAGCATTGTTTCAAAGGTCGAGTTTGCTAGACTCGCACTTGCTGAAATACAAACTTACTTGTATTTGAATCTAAAAGGTTACTATCCAAAATTTGAAGAATTTCTGTTTAAAGGGAGTGCGCAATTGCTTCAAAAGCGTCACTTTTTTTTTTTTAATTAACGCTGGGCAAACATTCATAATATAATCTCTGGTCATAGTGTCCGTAATGGTCAGAGAACTTAATACAGATTCCAGATTATTAAAAAGTTAAGCAACTACAAATAAATAAATTAGCAAAATACTCGATTCGATAACATATTTGTTTTGATGTGCACTTTAAATAACCAAACAACTCATGTATATCGAATATAAACAAAGACCATCAACGAAACTGGTCAGTAAAATATTTAAAAAGCAAATAAACAGTAATGTATAAACTTTGATCAGGCAGAAACATTTGCGAAATTTTTAATTAAATTGAAATTTAGCTTAGGCCTGAATGACAATTGGTATTTATGGTTACAGCAGAGACCGTGAGTAATTTAAGGTTTTTGAAAGTTTTTTATGTTGCTTTCATTATCGACATATTACTAAAAAGCAGTTCCACGTTTTTTTCAGTCGCAAAGTTTATCGATATTTTCTAACTATGAAATGCTACGAAAAGCAAACTTAATTAATGTAATATGGCAATTAATTTGGTAGCTGTTGTTTAGCTATTAAATTGTGGACATGACCTCGAATTTCTTCTAATGATATCTCTTCTCTGGTCGCTGTTAATTTGAGAGAGAAAGCTGGCGCGTGACTCCGTTCTCCGTGAGTGTGAGAGCTTAGGAAATTATATAGTAAATGCTCATAATATCTTCCATACATTGCACTGACGTATCTCTAACGATTTAGGCTTCTGTTATGTTGCTGTTATTCACTGACTTAAGTAAAATCGACATTGACAAATACCTTCTTAATTTAACGCACTGAAACGTAACTGGGTAATGAATTTACAAATTAAAATCGACATTAACATATACTTTCTTCATTCAACGCACTGAAACTTTACTTAAAATCTGCAAACAAACTTAATCAGTGGCTCTCGAGTTACGAGCGTATTAACACACACAAAACCGTAGAAATGTATTTTTATAACTGTTAAAAGGAATGGTCGTAGTGACAAGTTGGAGCGGGACAGTCTACCCCAAGGCATAATTACCGCATTTCACGACGATGCCTCGCTTGACTTAGGCAGAATCTTCATTGAGTTCTACAGTGATGCAAGTGTATGGAAGTGTTACTGTTGTGTCGATGACAGAAATGTTTCGGTTATGTATGTAGTTAGTTGCGTTGTCAAGAACGAAACCCTGTGCTAACCCATTTAAACCTACTCTTCCGAAAGACACGATATGGTAACATAGCCTAACCTTCCCATCCGACAGACGTCCCTCACTCCATTCGCACTGCTGTAAGGTTTGGTATTTAACCCAGCACTTCGGCCGCGCTTACAAAACGAATAATAATAAACCACGTTTCACCTTCAATTCTGATTTATTTGAGTCATTTAAGCAAACGACATAAAATTGGGGAAATAATATGTAATACAGCCACCTTTTTTTAATTTTTTTTGTGTTATTACTTTCTTTTTACTTTATCCATGATATATGGACTTTTTGAAAGTCTGTAACTGTTTAATATAATAAGGTATGCAAATAATTTTCTGCTACACAGTTACTTTAATAAATTATTATTTAATTTATTTTATTGATATGCGTGACGCGTTTCGAGAAATTATTCTCATTTTCGAACGCTATTTTATTTTATTACATTTTTGGTGTGACGAGTGCTCGTGTCGTCTTCTGTTTGCTGTTATCCAGTTTTACTTTGTATTTCCTGAAATTGATATTTTGGATTGTGCACTAAACAGTTTATTGCAATTCATGTGGAGTGGAATAATAATTTTTAAATAAAACTTACATTTTACGATGGATTCTCCAAATTATGATTCACAGAATTTCACACTTGCAGTACACAATCCAAAATATCAATTTCAGAAAATACAAAGTAAAACCGGATAACAGCAAACAGAAGATGACACGAGCACTCGTCACACCAAAAATGTAATAAAATAAAATAGCGTAAAATAGCGTTCGAGAATAATTTCTGGAAACGCGTCACGCATATCAATAAAATAAATTAAATAATAATTTATTAAAGTAACTGTGTAGCAGAAAATTATTTGCATACCTTATTACAGCCACCTTTATCTGCTGTTTATATTTTAGCCTCAAAGCTCGTCAAAAAATGACGGATTTAGCTAAGTATTCTGACAATTCATTTCTTTGCTGTTGACTAACTAATTAGAATTGTTATAAAATAGAGCTCAACGTAATTTATCGTCCCTTGCACTGCAGCAAAAAAATTTCAGCTTTTAACTTGGTCCAGGTAGCATTTCAGTCTAACTGCAATCTTCGTTACTATTGCCGCTAGAAAATAAAAGCTTCAATCACACGCGAATTAATACATTCCCTGTATTGCATGTCATTGTCATTACGCATCGCGATATAAATTTGATCAAAAATCATTACGGGTTTTTACATTTTTCTTTTTTATTATCTGTGATGCAGATCGATATTTTAACGGCTGACACATATTACATGCGGCTGAAATAATGAATCCAGCGAAAACGAAGGATGCTAAAAATAAATCTTAAAAACTTACTTTATGCCACGTAATATTAGTTTTAAATGACGGGTGCAATGAATGTTCTGGCAATTCATTTTTCTGCGGTTGCCTAAATAAATAGAATGTTGTTATGTAAAGCACCTTATTTTGTAATTTCTATATATTCCGGTTGTAGTTTACACAGCCATACAGACGGAATTTCTACTGAACTACAGAATTAGTGAACCAATTAAATTAATTTTTTTTTCTTCTTCTTTGGTCATCAGTCTTTCGAATGGTTTGGTGAAATCCTCAATCCCTTCCTATCCCTCTTCGTCTCTATATATTCCTTACAAACCCACGTCCTCAATTACCTGCTTCATATATTCTAATCTCTGTCTTCCTCTACAGTTAACTAACAAATTAACCAATCCAGCGTGTCTCAAAATATGACCTACCAGCCTGTCTCTTCTTTCTGTAAGCTTCTTCCCCAAACTTCTTTCCTCACCCATCATTTTCAAAACTCGTTCATTTCTTACTTTTGTCGGTCCACTTAATTTTCAGCATTCTTCTGTAGCACTACATTTTAAATGCTTCAATTTTCTTTCTTTCCGGTATTCCTAAAGTCCATGCTTCGCTACCATAAAGTACTGTGCTCCACACATAGAGTTTTAAAAAGTTCTTTCTAACCCTAGATCAATTTTTGAAACTAAAAGATTTCTTTGTTTCATGAAGGTTCTTTTTGCTTGTGCTATTCTTCTTTTAACATCATTCCTGCTTCGGCCATCGATTGTAATTTTGCTTCCCAAGTAGCAATAGTCACTTACTTCTCCTATTTCATCCGATCATATTTTTATATTTAATCTACTGTGACTGGTACATTTAATCACTTTTGTCTTGCTTTGATTTATATTCAGTGCAAAATCTTCCTTAAGTATTTTGTCCATGCCATTCAGTGACTTTCCAATATCCTCAGCGCGTTCTGCTAACAAGACAATGTCATCAGCAAATCGTAACATACTGATTTTTTCTCCCTGAAAACTTATGCCACATGAAAACTTTTCTTTTCCTTCCTTTGTTGCTTCTTCTACATACAAGTTGAATATTAACGGGGATAGTCCGCAACCTTGTCTCACGCCCTTTTAACTGATGCATGTATCTCATGGTTCTCTACTTTTATCATAGCTAATTGATTCTTATATAATTTATATTCTTCTATCTTAATATTTAAGACCTGACTGCTTTAAAATTTTGAACATCTTGTCCCACCTAATATTATCAAAATATTTTTCTAAATCAACAAACGCCATAAAAGTATCTTTGTTTTTCTTGATCCGCCCTTCAAGTTTTAATCTTAAAGCCAGAATTGTTTCCCTTTCCAGTCTTCTGTATATTATTCTGGCGGGTAATTTTGAAACATATGATGTTAGACTAACTGTGCGATAATCACATTTGTGGGCTTGTGCTTTCTTTGGAAGTGCGAAAATGATATTTTTATTAAAATCAGTTGGAATTTCTCTTGTCTCATAACTTTTTGAAATCAGCTTGAGTAATCTTTCGATTCCTTCTTCTCCTGGGGATTTAAGAAGTTCTGCACGGATTACATCAATTCCAACTGCTTTATTTGCTTTCAACTCATTCAGAGCTCTATCAAATTCTGTCCTCAAAATAGGATCTTCTAAGTCATCTATGTCGACATCGCCTTCCTTTTCCATTACGCTGTTATTCAAATCGTCCCCATCATACAGTTTCTCAGTGTATTCCTTCTATCAGTTAGCTCTATCGTCTGAGCTTAAAAGAGGTTTCCTTTCGGCAGCTTTAATGTTCATACCATTTTTCTTCATTTCCCCAAAATTCTGTTTGATCTTTCTATATGCAACGTCTACTTTACCTATGACCATTTTCTTTTCTTCTTCTTCACACTTTTCTTGTAGCCATTTTCCTTTTTTGCATTTCCTATTTGTTTCATTTCTAAATTCCTGTATTGCTCTCCTCCTGCTTCATCCTGAGCATTTTTGTGCCTTCTTTTCTGACCCATCAGCTCCAAAATTTCTTCTGTGATCCAAGGTTTTCGGGTGGCTTGTTCCCTAAAGCCTAATTTTTCGTTACCAGCTTTCATTTTTTCGGTCTTAAATGCATTCAATTCGTCCTCGGTTGAGCACCTTTCAGAGTTACGTCTTAGGCCTAAGTCAACCATTTCTGCAAATTTTTCTCTAGTGCTAGATTGTTTCAGTTGATTCACTGCTTATATTGCTTCCTAATTGGCTTGAATTTCAGCATGCACTTCACTACTATCAAATTATGGTGTATGTCTGCTCCTGGGTACGCGTATAAAACTTGATTCCTGAATCTCTGTTTGACCATTATATAATCTAGCTGATATCTGCCCCAGGACCGTTTCCAGGTATATCTCCTTCTATCATGGTTCTTAAACAGTGAGTTTCACAAAATTCTAACAACCTGCTTCCTCGCTCATATCTTTCTCCTAGACCAAAACTTCCTACAGTATTCCCCTCTTTTCCTTCTCCCACTATCACATTCCAATCACCCATGATTATAAATCAGTAGTCTCAAAATCTTATGCTATAGTGCGTGATATTGGTTTTATTCCTGGTCCTGGTCTCATTCTGCACGATAAATACGGAACTACTTCAATCCGTATAAAAATAACGTCAGTAACTCGGAGCATGTTAAAACAGCTTAAATCTTATATATATTAGCTGTTACCCACCATTTCGTTCGTGTTTGTAAAGAATTTGTATTGAAAGCTACCGAAATCTAACCATACTGCACGATAGGAGTCTCGATGCTATTACCACACACAAACGCCAGTAATCTGCACTATGTAGTTCAGGCAGTAAAGTAAAATATAGGGACACACATGTCTTTGGTCGAAATACGAAAATATCCTTGAATGGCCACTTTCAACCACCACAGTTACCGAAATTCAGCCAACGTTGTTATCGACGGGTGACTATGTGCTACTACCACACACAAACACCAGTGATCTGCACTAGATAGTTTTGGCTGAAAAATGATACACCATGACACATACGTTTTTGGTAGAAATATGAAAGTGCCGCAGGTCGACCAGTTTCAACCCCCATATCTCCCACACCCCCATAGCTACCGACATCTAACCACCATTATACACGATAGGAGACACGATACCACTACCACACACAAACACCATTGGTCTATGCTTTGTAATTGTGGCAGCAGAGTGACATATACGGAGATTCATGTCTTTTGTCGAAATACGAAAATTCCCTGCATCTACCACTTTTAACCACGATATCTCCCACATCCCCACTGCTATCGACATTCGGCCAACGTTGTGCACGACAGGAAACTGCATGCTACTTCCACACACAAAGACTAGTGATCTGTGCTAGGTAGTGGTGGCTGAAGAGTGAAATATAGGAAAACACACGTCTATTTTTATATATATATAGATATACAGGGCGTTCGCCGGGAAACGCAACCCACTGTTAGCGCTACAAGGAAGAAACTGCTCCCGGCGAGCGAGCGCACAGTTTCCGGCATTGTTCGACCGTCGGCCGCGGACTATTTCATAATAATTACGCTTCATAAACTTCATAAACTTGTGTGCTAAGCATTTAAATGTGACGTAATTCATTAGCTTACCTTATAAAAGATGCTGGAAGTGTTGACCCTCTTGTGTAATGCACATTTCACATCTTCTGAACATATTTCGAGACACACGCTGCCCTAACTGACTTAATGATTTTTTGGGTGACTGTTCTAGTCGAAAAGCGATATCGTCAATTTTCTCCTCTGTGAGAATACGGTTGACCGACAGTCTCTTTTTGTTAAAAAATGAACACGTTTCTCTTACTTTTTTAACCAGACGCAGAATTGTTGATTTAGCTGGCAGTAAAGCGCCAGGAAATTCGCGACGAAATTTACTGCGACACTTTTTAAACGACTTCTTCTTCACATATGTATCGTAGAGAAATATTCTTTGTTGCAAACTGTAACGTACCATAATTTTACTCACACTCAAACACGTTAGAGATTAATAAGAGTATGAATCCCCAAACCAGCCAAACCGCAAAGAAACGTTTATTCACAACACTGATTAATAAGAGACTGAAGTCACAAACTATCTACAATGCAAAGAAACCGTTCTTAACAATGTAAGTGTCACTGCACTGCACTGTTGGGGCAGCGGAGGTGTTAAACAGTGCGGTGATTCACGGTGCCGCGTGGCGGAAACTGCTGGGTCGACTGACCGAGCAAGTTGCCGACGGCAACAGACTGGGAGGGTAGCGTTTTCCGGCGAACGCCCTGTATATACATAGACGTGTGTTTCCTTATATTTCAATTTTCAGCCACCACTACTTAGCACAGATCACTGGTGTTCGTGTGTGTTGGTAACATGGAGTTTCCTGGTCAATGTGATATTTCTACCGTAGACTCGTGTGTCCCTATACTTCTCTTTCATACCATAACTACGTAGTTCAGACCATTGGTGTTTATGTGTGGTAGTAGCATCACTTATCCTATCGTGCACTATGTTGATTAGATGTCGGTAGCTATGGGGGTGTGGGAGATATGGTACTTAAAAATGGTCGACCTGGGGCACTTACGTATTTCGACCAAAGACGTGTGTGTCCCTATGTTTCAACTTGCAGCCAGAACAACCAAGTGCAGACAACGAGCGTTTGCGTGTGTTAGTAACCTGGAGTTTTTCACCGTGCACTATGGTGATTGCATGTCGGTATCTGTGGGGATGTGGCAGATATGGTGGTTGAAAGTGGTGGACCTGATATAAAAATTGGCATGCGTTCCTATATTTCATTCCACAGCCAAAACTACCTAGCGCAGTACACTGGTGATTGTGTGTGACATTAACCTCAAGTCTCCCAACGTGCGCCATGGTGATGTCATGTTGGTAGCTAGGGGGTATGGGGGATATTATGGTTGAAATTGTTCGACGAACGGCGTTTTGATATTTCGACTAAAGACAGGTGTGTTCCTATATTTCACTTTGCAGTCATAAATACCCCGCGCAGATCCTCAAGTCTCCCATCATGCACTATGGTGGTTACATGTCGGTAGCTGTCAATTAAAATTCTTTACAAACACGAACGAAGTCGTTGGCACTAGCTAGTTATTTATAAAACTAAATTCATTGTGAGTTATTTTGTAAAAAATATGTGTAAGTTGTCATTTTGTTCCTGTCTGCATTTCGACATAATCAAAACTTCTACCAATATTGCTATTCAGAATTCATAGATACTACTATCCCCATGCGAATACATTCACCCAATGGAAATATTTACATGTGTCTGATATAGTGACATCAGTAATAAAAGTAACTAATAAATAATATATTAATTTGAGGGCTGTACATACTTTTATTTCAGTGTTTCGGCAAATCATTTTTTTCGAGGTTATTATAATCGTGATATCTACATCGAATATAAATATCTTGTAAACCCGTCAAAAATGACGTGTTGAACGCAGTATTTTAGCAATTCGTTTCTTCGCTAAGTATAATTTTAATCAAATAACGCTCATAATTTTGAAAACAATGTAATGTAGATATTTCTCAGCCTACTTTAACAACGGTATCGCTGTAAAGGGAGTATTAAAAAATCTGTATCACACGAAGTTTAATTTAATCAATTAATTAATAAAAATAAATTAGTAATTAATATATCGATTTTTTCGAAATTCTTACTTTTCTTTTAGTGCTTTGACAGTTCATTTACTCGTGGATGTTTAGCTAAATAGAACTGTTATTAAATAACCCGTATAACCTCGAACATGTCCGGTCGTTGTTGGTTGGGCAGCGGAGGCGGGAACCGTGACGCCAGAGTATGTCCTCATAGCGTGATAACACCGTGTGACAGAACATCGTGACCAAGATAAGCGATTTATGTTTAGTTGAAGATCTATGTTACTTCATTTCGTTCACTATTTCCGCTTTTAAATACATTGTTTACGCTATTCATTTTATTCGTAACAGATATCAGATGCAAGTAAGAGATACATGTCACTACGCAAGCTTGCTCGTATTACAACGCTTAAAGTTTTATAGCTATATCTCACTTGTATATGTCGCAATAAATAGGGACTTTCAGCAGATTCCATTACAGTAGAGGAGTAGCAGAAACCAATAAGATTACTCCGATCTTACACTTCCTACATCTAGGTGTCACTTGGTGATCAAGAGCTGAAGATTCAAGAAGGAGTAGTTACGTCGCAAGTCTTAGGAAAATGTGTAATTAAACGCATTAAGAAGTGTAACAGCCATCCACAAAATAGAGACCTTAAAATAATGACTGACTGGAATTTTGTAGGATCGTAAGGTAGCTACATGGCGAGATACAGGAGGGGACAGGGCCGGCGTTAGGGGGTGTAAGCGGGTCAAATGTACCCGGGCCCGCCGGCTGATGGGGGGCCCCGAACACCGGTTACAGGGGCCCCCAGGCCAAGAATCTGCCCATTGTTTTACCCCAGGCCCGAAATTCCTAGCGCCGGCCCTGGGAGGGGAAACTGATCTTCGAAATAGTGAATCGCAACTTTAATCTTATCATTTCATAGTTTAAATAGTTAGGGTGAAGAGAGTGCTGGGAGTATATAAGGTATATGTTGGTGAAGGGCTTGGAAGGATATTGGTTAAAGAATTAGGAATAGTGACTGCATTGGAGGAAAAAGATAGCCATGACCAAAAGCTGGCACTCGATTTCATGCATAAGGGAGTGGGAAAATATTCTTTTGTCTGTAAGGGTGTCAGGGATTGGAACAAATTACCAAGTGAAGTGATGAATAATTTACCAAAAATTCTGAAGGATTTAAAATTAAAATTCGTAAATCGTAAAAGGAAACAGGGGGGAGGGGGGGAGTTTGCGGGGATTCTAACACTCAAAGTATATATGATAGTAAAAATAATAAGAAAGGGGTAATTAGATGACTAGGAAAATTGCCACAGGTGCAAGTGTTCCATCGCAATTAAAAAGTTAATTAATAATTATATTTCCTGCATATTATAGAAATAACCTTCAAGACGGCAGACATAAGGAAGCTCCAGTTTACTTACGCACTGATCGTTACTTGAACACTGTGGTATAGTGTAGGTACGACACCCCATTGCGAGTATCAAATTAGGGAGTTGGAAGGGGTTGCAAAGTAGGGCCGCTAGATTTTTTTTGTGGAAATTGCCGTAAGTGAAAAAATTACGGAGCATATAAGGCATTCGTTGATGATGAGCTGGTTGGTTATTGGATGAAGAATTAGAGGTTGTATGTAGAAGAGAAGTGATTTAGATAAATACAAGTTATTACTTTATTTCAGTCATAAGGATGTGGAAACAAAATTTATAGTTAATTTAGGGACTGGAATAAAACATCGAAGAATGTTGTGAACAACAATCAACAATTTAGACTAAAAGTTTGCATTAAGCTTAAATGTAAGGAGAACTTCTCTATAGGACATTAGCTCCATAGAAATTGATTAATTAATAATAATAGAACATTTAACAGCAGAAACAGTAGTTAAGGCAGTTAGTTTCGCCTTGATTTTGGAACGTAAAGTCAGAAATATATACCATCTTCAAGTTACAATCTAAATTAGTGTGTTATGTTAAAACTGCATATTCCAAATAACTCGATTGCTTTTATCGATATATTAGTGCGATAATGCGTATTCGCTGAGAGTTCCAAGTAATTTAGCTAGACTATATTTAGTTACGCTGTGGACTCGGTTTGCATAGGGATGTTGTAGAAAATTCTTGCAGCATACAGTGCTCCGTGTTAGATTTCTATATATGTGTCACAGGAATTAATGTAACTCTTATACTTCTAAAGCCACCAAACGTAATGCAAGTATGTTTACGAGACTTCGCTAGTGGAGTTCGCGATAAGAGAAGAATTTATTCTCATTTAATGCAAATCTCTTTTCTCGAGATGCGTAGTTATCTCCGGAATGCATTAAGTTGACATTGATTACATACAGAATTTTTAATACCACATATTTTAAGATTGTAATGGACGAAGCTATGTGTCTGCATGCATTAAACTGTCAGTGGATAGAACCTAAAATATGTAATCTGTTGTTTGCAACGCTACTTCAGAGTAACAGTTTTGGCCATTACAATTGGAGGTACTTGTGCGAATCTTGAAAGACAGGAATGAAGGCACTGACATTTAGAAGAATCGATATCTCGCCCGAATTCGATAGGTTGCGTTTAGCTTTGAGAAAACTGGGAACGTGGACACATTCTGGAAATGAAAGGCTTCGAACTGTAGCACAACGCAAACTTTTTTGAAGGAGTCTATATTTATTTTACCTAGGATTCAGGAAGCTTGGATAGCTTGGATGGTACACGTCAAAGGACTCCTTTTTGACTTTTTGAAGGAAACATCAGGCTTTGATCTGGATTTATTTTAGGAACCAACGGAAAACCGAAATTCAAACTCCTGAACTGTAGTTTAAGCCCCCGTTCTCAATACCCACAAACACAGTACGCACATATCATCACGTGTGTTCAACCCCATATAGCAGCTAATGTCATGGAATTTTCATTTAAGCAGGGTTATAAAAAAGAACTGGATTAAAATGGTTAAAATAAAATACTAAGAAACTTACAATACTGTCGGAAACAAATAAGAGGGCAGCTGAAAATTAAATTCAGTAGGTTCCCGATTCGTCTCTATTGCGCAACTTGACGAATTCTCAAACTGAATTTCATCCTCGCGTAGATGTATTTCCCTGATTATGGCTCGTCAACACTCTTGTTACAAATACTTAATTATGCTGTAGCAAAGTCAACTCAGTATGACGATTTAGGGCTAGGGGGAAACACGTGGTGTCTCAGTGAGAGAAAATTGCCTTAAATAACGAACATGTGCTCACACAATAACAGGGTAGACAGAAAACAACTGACCCCTGCTACAAAGCAGAGATAAATTTATTTTGACTCACGTCAGTCATTGATTACCCTTTAATGAGAAAATTAACACTTCACCAACTTTCCGAATACACTTCGACTGTTCGTCAATAATTACGAATGCTAGATGTAACTTCTTTGGGTACCTCTGGTAAGCTGTCGCAAGTAATCTAAATTTACCTCCTCTTAACTATAAATAAATTATAAACAAAAATTAGATGAAAAGGAATTAACTGTATATATTTCAGATAGTTTTGGTTTAATTATAGAAATTAATACATATACAAACACAAAAATTCCATCGACTTCCAAATTTGATTTGATAGGCCTAATACTGAATATAAAATGTAAAGGGTACGAGAAGGTTTTGATCTGGGATGTATTTGCAAGAAGCTGTTTTTCCAAAGCCATTTTAATAAGCTTCAACAGATTTTAGCAACGATTTGCCATCCTGTCGAAAGATGTGGTCATGGAGGACAGTGGTTAATAAACGATAAACTAAAATGTAGTGTGACGTAATAAGCTAAGACAGTTTGCTGACCTATCTACATAATGAATATATAATTAGAAATTATAGTAGTTTTAAAAATTCGATTCGGAGATTAACATTGTGTTGGTATTGATTTTTGTCTGTTATTTCAACTTAACAATTTTTTTGTAAATTTTAACGAAGTTATCAAAGGAAATCTAAAAAAAGAGGCTTAAAACTGGAGCTGTAGTAGAAATTTTGTTACCTGTAAACTTATTAACTGATAATTCTCATTTACAACTTCGTGTGAATAATCTAAATATTAGAGTTCAATAGAATATGCTTCACAAAAACAAAGAACATTCACAGATCGTAAACATAATATTAAAAAAAAATCTGGTATTTTTAATCTTCTTAGTTAATGTTTTATATGTTTAATTGTATTTCGAGATATGTCATAACATAACTAACTGCATCAGGCTGCGTTACCTCTTTCTTGAAGCACGCTAACCTAATACAAATGAAAACCCACCTGCTGTTTAGGGAGTGTGCACAAACTACGTGGCTCGGTCTAGGGGGGGGGGGGGTTGGCTGGAAGGCTACGCTGGGCTACGTGGGGGGAGGGGGGGGGGGTTCCTAGCCAGGCCACGTAGCTTTCCTTTCATAACATTTTTCATAGTTAAAATAAGGAACAGAACTCACAACAGCATGTGAATATTTATTTCCCTCAGTTAATTATCTCCGTATGTAATTTATAATCTTTTAACAGGAGAAAACAGTACAAAATGTGTTCTGAAATCAAAAGGGAAAAAAGCTACGTGCTACGGGGGGGGGGGGGTAGAGGCAAAAGCCACGTAGGGCTACGTGGGGGGTAGGGGGGGTCCACAGGAGGCCAAAATGGAGCTACGTGGTTTATGCACGCTCCCTTACTGGCCTAGTGAGAGCAGATAAGACTGTTTAACTTCCTCGGCGTATATTCATAAATCTTGAAAGGAAAGTAGCGAACGTAGTTATATATAGAAAACTGGTTTTTCTTTAATGATCACCTCTACTTTGAAGAGTTTGTGGTTTTTTTTTTTCTAGGAATAATTTTCACTTCATTTACGTCTCACAAGCTGTTATTATCGCAGAGTTACGAGCAGTTGTGTTACTTATACTCAGGTTGCTGCTAAGGAACATAACAAGATTTTCGTTTTTCTTGCGGCTTTAGCCTTAGGTTAATGTAACCAGATACCATTCCACGTGAACAGTTTGCGTTAAAATTACATAATGTAGTTCTCGATACATATAAAGTAAATTGTATCAGCTCATGTAAGAAGCCACATAATTCCATCTGAATGCATTGTCAGAAAAACGAAAAACCTGTTTGCTACTGTATGTATCAAGGATTTTTCAACCAAACAATCACAAAATGTTCATTAAGGGAATTTGAAATTGTATTGTTTTTTTAAACAATGAGTAATTAATTTTTTCAAAATTTTTATTGACTTTAGTCCCTTTTTCCATGTACGAGTGTGGGCGGGATATTAAGAAAACAGTTTATTCTAAAAAAAAATGTATTTAATAATGAAAACGTTGTTGTAGGTGCAAAATAAATATTTCTTCGGTCACCTTCGTCACTCTTCATTATTAGTGGGCCAGTTGATAAGTAATTCTGGTCGGGGATGTATGGCTACAGTTTTCGCAGTACATCAATTGCGTCGTAGGGATTTTTCTGAGGGAGTTGTAACATTATTACAACCCCCTCCAATCATTTTTCGTTATTAATATTATTACAATTAGTATTATTTTGCTGTGAGACGGGTTAATGTGGAAACGGAAGCGCTACTTGGGAAAGGCATTAGTTCTGTGTTGGGGGTTGTGCCTGTGAACACCATTGGTAGGTGGGGTTTCACTAGGCATGTCCTACACCTAAATAGAAGGGGGAAGGGAGTACTTTCTGAGTTGTTAGCTAAAGCAGTGAGGGCAGGGTCGGCGCTAGAATTCTTGGACCCCGGATAAAGCGTTCTTAGGGCCCCTCCCCCCGACAAAATTTTTCATTTAAACTTTGATTTTTTGATAGAGTCAGAAAGTTTTTATACAAAAAATAATAAAATTCATTTTTTAATAAAGTTTTTTTTTAAAAGTTTATTTGTATTTAGTTAGTCACTCCAGACGAAGGGCCCCCTTCGGACGCTCGGGCCCGGGTACTTTTGCTCCGCTTACCCCTCCCTAACGCCGGCCCTGAGTGAGGGAGCCCGTTTCCAGTGATGATTGGGTCAGGACTGTGCCTTTTTTAGGTTAGGGGCTGCTGGTGAAGGGACAGAAATAGATTATCAAAGTGATACTGATTGCAGATTCGCGATGGGGAAAGTCACAGATATTAAAGAAATAGATGAAATGGCTGAAACAATAACTGACTGCGGTAAAAGTGGGAAAGAGGAGATAAATTCTGAAAATGTAAAGCCAGTAGTAAGGGTGTTAATGGTAAACTTTAGAAGTATAATGAACAAAGTAATCGAATTTGCAAACTTAATAGAGATGCACGAACCACAAGTAATAATTGGGGTAGAGAGTTGGTTAAAAGAAGAAGTACTAGACAGTGAGGTTTTTCCTGATGGTTACAGAGTGTAGAGTGCAGAGATAGAGGAGCAATTGGTGGAGGAGTCTTCATACTAGTTAGCAAAAACTACCACAGTTCACTGGCGTTCATAGATTAAGACCATGAGTTACTTGGGATAGATTTCTGGGGTAATAAAAAAGAAAAAATCAGAGTGTTGGCTGTTTACCGCAGTGGAAGAATAACAGAAGAGGATGAGGCTCTTGGGGAGAAATTAAATTCATACTCAGATTTCAGAAGTGAGAATAGAATGATCATCATCGGCGGGGATTTAAATTTACCAGGTGTAAACTGGGAAGGGAATGAGATAAATAACACAAGGGAACAAAGATTTGCAAATATCTTAATAAGGGAAGGAGGATTTACACAAGTGGATGAGCAAAACACTAGGGACAAAATATTTTGGATATATTTCTAATTAAGCCCGATGAAAACCTTTTGAGGTATCAAGTAACTGAAGGAATAAGTGATCATGAAGCAGTTCTGATGAATATTAGAGGATTCAGTAAACCAGCAGTCAAAATTGAAGGGGGAAATAGGTACAATTATAAAAAGGCACAGGTTTCAAATTTGAAGAGATATTTCAGAGAACAATTCAGCAAATGGAAGGAAGGCTCAGGTACAGTAGAGTCAAGGTGGGAAGAGTTCAAGGAGATAATAAGAAAGGGGGAAGAAAAATTTATTCCAAAGCAGAAAATAAAGAGAAGTAGAGAACCTATGTACTATAATAGGGAAGTGAGGAGGTTAAAGAGGTAGGTAAGAAAAGAACATAACAGAGTTAAGAGACAGCAGGGTAGTAGGGAATATTTAAAACAACTAAACAAGGACTTAATAACAGCAAAGAAAATGGCTAAAGATGGGTTTGTGAAGAGTATTGTCAGTGCAGGAGGACCATTGACTGATGCATCTAGAAATTTCTGTGGCTATATCAGGAAACTGAGGGGAAGGGAGGGTGTACAGACACTTATAGATTAGGATGGAGACGAAGTTACTGACGATTTGAAAAAGGCAAAAAAATTGGTTGGTGAAGATAATATTACTACAGATATCTTAAAGATAGCCGGATGTGACATTGTACCTTATCTTGAAATATTATTTAAATTGTGTCTAGACACTTGCTGCTTACCACAGGACTGGAAAAGTGCAATAGTAGTACCGGTACATAAGGGAGGGGTGAGAAATAGAGTTGAGAATTACAGGCCAATCAGTTTGACATCAGTGGTAGGTAAATTAATGGAAAGATTGATATGCAACCACATCAGAAATATATGTGAGGAACGTAAGTGGTATTCAAGCAGGCAACATGGTTTCAGGCAAGGGTATTCATGCGAATCTCAGTTGGTGGGATATATGCAAGATATTTGAGATGAAATGGACAAGGGGGGCCAAATTGAAAGCGTAGCACTAGATCTGTCAAAGGCGTTTGACAGAATGAGCCACAAAATGGTAGTAAATAAGGTAAGAACCATTGGAGTGGATAAGAAAGTCATTTGATGGGTAGAAGAATTTTTAAAAGGTAGAAAACAGAAAGTTAGGGTAGGAAATGTAGTATCAAAAGAAGTGGAAGTAAAAATGGGTGTGCCACAGGGTAGCGTATTGGGACCATTGCTATTCATTATTCTAATGAATAATTGTGTTGATTGTTTACTATCTGAAATTAGATTGTTTGCAGATGACATAATGCTGTATAATAGAATCAAAACGATAGAGGTTTGTAAACAGTTGCACGGTGATCTGGACAGGATATCTAATTGGGTTGGTAAACATGGAATGAAGATAAATGCAAAGAAGAGTCAGCTTATTAGATACACAAATAAAAAACAAAAGGTTAATTATGAATATAAGGTGGGGAAAGAATTGATTGCTGAAGACTTGAAATGTAAATATCTTGGAATTACTTTTGATAACAAAATTAACTGGGCAGGACACATAGGACAGGTGGTAGGAAAAGTTTTCAAAGTTCTGCACTTGTTGGAGAGAGTGATGAGGGGATGTACGAGAGAAGTCAAGGAATTGGGTTACAAAACTTTGGTCAGACCATTGCTCGAATATGGTAGTGTAGTATGGGACCCTCATTTTACGTATCAAATACAGGATTTGGAGAGGGTGTAAAAAAGGGCTGCTAGATTTGTTTCTGAAAATTATCGCAGAATGCAATCAGTGACGGATATGATAAAGGAGCTGGAATGGGATTCATTGCAAGACAGGAGGAGGATGAGGAGGGTCATGGGAGTGTACAGGGCATATACTGGCGAAGAGGCATGGAAAGATATTGCAATAGGTATGAAAAGTACAGCATGGAAGGGAAAAGATGACCATGACCACAAGCTGGCACTCGATTTCAGGCACAAGGGTGTGGGAAGATTCTCTTTTTTAGGTAAGGGTGTCAGGGATTGGAATGAGTTACCAAGAGAAATGATGAATAATTTACCGAAAACTTAAAGAATTTAAAGATAAAATTTGTAGAGGGCAAATGTAGGTAGGTGCAGGATGGGGGGAAGATGGGTGTGTAGGGAAATTGCCTCCGGAGCCTGTGCTCCATTGCAATTAAATTAAATTAAATTATTTTATTTTTATTAAGTTTAAGAGTCTTAAATATTTGTAATATCTCTAACCTGTTGTATATAATTTCAGTGTTTTCGCAGATAGTAGTTTGTATTGTAATCTGGGTAGCTTTAGTTAATAGTCCGAAAAAGGTTTTTAGAGATATAAAAATTGGAAAATTATGAAAAAATTGAAAGTGCATTTTGTATCGATATATACATTTTTTTAATGTTTGTAATAGTACCAAAAAGGTTTTTAGAGAAAGAAAAATTTGAAAAGTTGCCTGGAAAATTGGAAAATTCAGGGAAATACTTTTTTTATATAGACCGATTTGCTATTTTTTAAAAATGTTAGTAATAGTTCAATTAAGGTTTCTTACAGAGAGAAAAATTGGAAAAGTTGGCCAGAAAATTCGGGAAAAACTAAAAGTGTTTTATTCTATGTACCGATTGAGCTTCGCAGCGCCCAATCGTCCGATGCACGACGTAACTAACCAAGAGTTGAAAAACGAAAAGGAATATGATTGTGACGCATTGCGAGAATCAGTTCGAACGAACGTTCCGCTGTTGAATTGGCAACAAAAATATGCGTACGATACTGTCATGAATGTTGTGAAGGATGAAACTAGAGGGATTTTCTTCTTGGACGCTCCAGGTGGAATTGGAAAAACTTTTTTGATCTCATTGATTTTGGCAACGATTCGCCAGCACTTGCACATGTTTCATCACGGATTGAAGCTACACCGTTGGAGACGTTCAAACAGTTCGTTCAGCATCCAAATTGCTGCTGAGTATGTGAATCAATTAAACTAAAACGTGCATCCATTCGAAGAACTTTGCGATGGCTTAAGTTTTTTGCAGTAATTCAAACTGATCGTTTGGAATAAATTTAAGATGGCACATAAAAAGTCTTTGGATCCATTAGACCGAATGATGTAAGATCTATAAAACAATAAAAAACGGTTTAGTGGTGCGATGATCGAATTCGAAATGCAAATAAAACATCTTGGGATTCATTGCCATTTCAAATTTAAGGGAAGAAAATAACATGAAATTATGGCTTCATTCAATTGTGACTTAAATTTTGAAACAAAACTGCATAGATCCAAGTCGATCACATTCCAGACACATCACACATCCATCTCAAATGTAAAATTTCCCATTGGCGTACTTCTGAATGTACTCCTCCTGAAATTGAATACCCACTGACACAATCGTTAACAAATACAATCATCACTCAGAAATACGTCTTTTCTGATTTGTAATTTGTTTACACATTCCAAATAGCGTTTCACAAATTAAAAAAAAAATCACAAACAAATTTATTGAAATTTGGACGGGAAAACGTCCGTTGAGTTTATAAAATGTTTTAAAAAGTTTGTCTGATTGTTACATGAGTGTAAATAACTGATTCAAGCAGCGGTGTTTATTAAATTCATTGTTCCTTGATCAGAAAAAAGCATTTTCATTTGTGATTTCATAACAATATCTTCCGTTTGTTGGTGTTTACGCTGACGGCTCGCACGTGTTGAGTGATGACAAAATGGGCCTAAGTCATCCAAAAACACACTGTCATCACCGATTACTAATAATTAATGAAGCTCATCGAGGGCTGTCTAGGATAATGGTGAAGCTTATATTTGGCTTACCACTGGCATAATAATTAGGTAGAAGCTTACAGAGAATGCCTTTTCTGGTATCCCGTCCCGACATCCCCGTATGCACAGTAGAGGGCATGGATGTGGACAACATATAGACGGCGCTGGCAGCGGGCCAACCAGCGCCACACGTCATAGTTTTCGCCGCAGCCAATCGGAGGCGACCCGCCGTGTATAAATACAGCCAGCGCAGCTCCTCTCGACAGTTCGGTATTCACTGCCCTTCGGTCGTGTCTCCGTCCTACTGTGAATCGCCTCTCGGACTCTTGACAGTGCTCGTCTCGGCTACGGTTTCAGTATTCTCTCTCGGACTCAGTGAATCGCCTCTCGGACTTTTGACAGTGCTCTCTTTGGACTATGTGAACCACACGTCGGACTCTGCCAGTGCGCGTCTTTGGATTACGTTCGGCCTGCTCCTTGGACTTGCTTCGGGTTGCTCGTGACCGTCTCCTGTGGACCGCCCTTCCGCCGTGTGACGTTCGGCAGCCGTAAGGACATTGCACCTTTTTAGTCGGAAGTTATAGATGCTGTGTTCCCTTCTGCATAAAAAAAAGAATGAAGCTTTAACAGTTCCAGGAAATACTGAATCGAAGATTAAGTGACAAAAAATTGATATTCCAAAATACATCTTCTGTTTTCGGGGTCAAGTGAGAAAGAATTCCTTTCTCAGTTGCAGAAATTTTATTCATGATGTCGCCCAACAGAAAAGAGCAAACCACGTTTGGCCCTTACGTTTATTCAACTTCATGCTACATGTAGAATTTAGCAAGGTTTTTTAATATTGTGGATCAAAACACGTTCATATTTATTTGTCGGACCCGGAATGTGTCTCAAGCGAATAGCGTAAGATTCTGAATGAAGCAATGGCTTCATTTTAGGTACGGACAGTTTCTTCTTTTTCAAATTTCAATTTGTTAAGAAAGTGTTGGCTCTGCTCTTGTACATCATTATCTCAGCTTTGGCATTTTCTTTTGCTGAATGAGTAATATGGCGGTTTTTAATTTATGTTTCCAACTCCTCGCACTCACAACAACAATCTAATTGCTGCTGCTCAAATCATAGATTAAAATTTTCCTTGACGTTGAAAAACGCCGGAAAACAAAATGTGCTCTCTGGATGTTTATCGGGCGCACGAGCATTCACACAAGAAGGGACACAAGTCCTGGACACAACTGTGAAATGTGATATCTTCTAGAGGCTAGTGGGTTGACCGTTAATAAACTCTTTCCAAAACCTAAAATCCACATTTAACCCAATATCTCCCAAACATGGCCTCAAGTCTCTTCTTGCATGAAGCGACACATCTAGTTTGGCCGCTTTCTTTCAAGGACAAGCGAGTATTTACATCATGTTATGTTCACCCGTCTTCTTCTTTTCGAGACGCGCGGAGCAGTTTGCATCTCAGAATGAAGTGCTAGGCGTCCTGCACTTCTTCACATCCATTGCACAATGCTGATTCGGCAATCTTCAGTATGAATTTTTTGTCTCTTACTAGTGCATGCACAGTTATCAACTTGTTGATCAACGAGATACTTTTTTGTACAGCGCTAATTGGTCTTGTCATGATTTAATCTCAAATTTGCTAGCAGTGGGCCGGTACCACTAATCTTTTTTTGGTGGTCGACGCGTCACCACTTTTCCCATTCATTGTAGGGCACTGAGGATGCGATGAACCCTTGAAGTCTGTTTAAGAAACTGGGACATTCTCCTTTTTTTGGGGGGCACTTAGTTGACGTCAGGTTGCTTTGTCTGCCATCTCATTTTTCGTTCCTCTCATGTGATTTGGTACCCACTGAGATTTACTTCCACATCTCTAGCTCTGGCTACCTTGTCTACTAAGTAATTTTAACCAGTACCTTTGGGGATTCCTGTGACAAACTGCATGACAATTCTGGAACAGCAGTGGCTCAATGGTTAAGGAATCTGACTGGAGATCGAAAGATCTCCAGTTCGAATCCACGTCTTGGCCGAGATTAACCCGACCTTCACCTGTGGCACAGTTTGCTGTATAATGTGAAGTACGCCAGAACGCTTCCGTGGTTCGGAATCCACTTTAAACTTTGGGTCCCCTTTACCTGTTAGGATTACCAGGTTAATTCGGAATAGCCACTACAATAGCGCATGCGCGGTAAATTGAAGCTCTGTCAAACCGGCGGCCGAACTACCCTCCATTATTATTATTATTATTATTATTAGTATTACTATTACTTTTGGAATCCAAAGAAATAACCAAACTAGCTGTCCCCAGTGTGTACTATATAGTTATTAAGACTGTATACAATTCAAAGGAGAAGGTCTAGAATTGTACAAGAAGCCTTTATGCTTCATAAACATCACAATCAGGGTCAACAAAGGCACAGAACTTGCCTTTTAATTTTCCGTTGAACTGTGAGTGTATATTTTGTGCTATCTTTTTCATCACAGGTTCAGAGAATCTATCGACAGTTGTTTTAATTTCTTCTGCGGGTGTTTTTCTTTTCCTCTCTCATCGATCAATATTGAGGAAAAAGTAGAGTCGATTGTCATAGTTCATCTTCATTGAACATTCCTCTTGGCTGTGGCAGTTATTTGCGAAAATCCTTCTAGGGTAGGCAATTTATGTTGTTCAGGTAATTTGCCTGAGATTTCACGCGCATTAAACTGTACTTTACTTTGAAGGCGGTGAAGCTTATTTGAGTAAACGTTTAACCAAAAACTCAATCCTACTTTCTTTCTGCTTAAGTTCAGGGTGGGGGGGGGGGGGGGGAGGGGGGAATTGCTGATTCGATTTCTATCATCACGGAGATGGGAGACGTTTTTCGTAAGCTTCTGATCACGCGCAGATAGCGAACTGAATGCAGTCTAACTGTGGGTATAGCTTTGGTAGTGGTTTCTTAAAGGAATCAGCCACATTCTTTTCTGCGTCCCAGTAAGCAGCAATAGATGTTACGGAATAACCGTAGGTCGTCGCCCCAACTGGGAGCTGCTAGGGCTTTATAGACGTTTTGGTGCTGTTTAGATGATTACTTTAATTCCATGGTGTGTCTTCTCCACGTGAGTTTTGAGTCCAGGCACATTTCAAAGAACTTTACCTCTTTCACCACCTCCGTTGTAGCTTTATTTATTTTAATGTCAAGTCCTGAAATTACCTTTGTGTTAATACACATATTTTACTTTTCTGTATCGCCTTTAACATTTTATAAAAAAATTCCTTATCAGGTTGGAGAGACAGACTACGAAATCGTCAGGATATTGCAGGAAGGTAATTATGTCACTCAGGGTACTACACACGTTTGTCGTGTAAGCATTGATTAAGATAGGACTGATCTGGTCACCCTTTTATAATCCTTGGAACACGTTCTGACTGATACTACCTCACTCAGTGGTATGATGATCACGTTCCTCCACTGATCTGGCACATAGGAGACAATTTTCAAATACAACAATTATTTATTCGCTTTAACCGGCAATTTGTCAGTCATTAAATATGTAATTGAATTAGTCCCAGATGCAGCGTCTTCTGTCCTTAGAGAGCATGGAAGTTCTGATAAATGGGAAAACGGTTTCCCCGATCCGTTAGTGTTTACCCTTAAATCCTTTATTTTGAGGTGCTCCAACGCTGTCGGTATATGTGGACGAGATTTTTTTTTTTTAATCTGCTTAACGTCTCTCTAACAGCGAGGTCTTTAGAGACGGGAAAGGATGAGGGGCAATGAATGGGAAGGAATTCGGCCATGGCCTTTTGAAGGAAGCATCTCGGCATTTGCCTGGAGTGATTTGGGAAACCGTGGAAAACTCAAATCTGGATGCCCGGACGGGGATATGGACGAGAAGTCAAGGTTAAGAATTGTTCCGCTGCGAGTATATATGTAGTGATCCAGTTGATAGCGGGCCTCTCGTCCTTGAACCAGTGTCTCTTGAATAGGTAAACCATGTCCTTGAATAGGTACACCATATTTTAGATTGGAACAAAGGCCTTCCCACCCTTCCCGTTTTGGCTTTCTGATTGTAGCTCTTGCTTCCGCAGCTCTTTTACTTAGGCTAAGAAATTATCCAATGGAGCGTAGATGTTTTAGTCGCTAGCGAGCAGAGCAGTCATTATTCAACGACAGTTTGCTGGTCCACTGTCTCCTTACGTCCGCTTCAGCATCTAGTGTAGATTCTCCGGAGGAAGACTCTATTATTAATTCCAACTAACTGTAGCGCCGTTGTATTTCCTCTGATGACCCATTCCATTGTCCTAATCGTATCCTTGAGGGTATGCAGTTTAGTGGAAGTTACTAGTTTAATGTGATATTGAGGACGAAATCGTCAGTCCCAAGGTGTCATGTAGCAATTCTTATTTCGACCTGTGCATTAAGTTGGCTGATACGAGCGGAAGGTCTGGTGAGAGTTACTCTGATATGGTGTTCCTAGTCTAGTACGTGTTCATTGTTGACGACTGAAAAGGAGGAAACCGAAATTGGGAGGGCGAGCTCATCTCCCTGCTTCCACAACGAATGATGCTCGTTGAAATTGTCTCAAACCACAGGGTTAGGGGGCATGTGGTTGAATAGAATCCACCATTTTTCTTATAAAATTTCACACTTTTTGCAGGCGTTATTTTTGAAAAAGTTTTACTTACTTTTTCGGGGTTTGAGCTACGGTTTTTTTTTTTTTTTTTTGTGTTGTTATTGCCTACGTTTCGGCTCCAACCTGGGGCCTTCGTCAGAGCTTCTCTTTATCTATCCGCCTTGATTCACGGTATTTTCACCATTCTTCTTTCAAAAATGCAGTGGTAAATTCGGTGGCAGCCTTAAGAGGCACTTGTGTTTGTGGTCTATTGAGAGAACTTCTCGGCTGAACCTTGGTACCAGTAATCTTCGTGCAGAGTTATTTATGTCGCTTCTCACTAGCCACCGCTACATAACTATCACCCCTGTAGCTCCTACATATATGATATAATTGTGGCATAAGCTTGTTTCACTATGCAACCTTGTTTCTATAACTGACACAATAGCCACCTTGCGCTTTTCAACTCTCTGAAAGTCCCTCCACTTTGGGTAAAGATTTCTCGTGATCCATTGACGAACGGCATATTGTAGCCATCTACGCTGCTTCATTGAAATTCTCCACGACAGCTCCGATCGGACCAAGTTCCATGATATACTATATTAAATTCTTAGTAGCTATTTCTTAAATTTTGCTCAGCACTGTTGTGGTTACTTTACACTCCATGTGTTAGTTAATGACTCTCATCGCTATGGTTGATTTCTTCATCTGGAGTCATTCCAACTGGCTCTTCAGTTTGGCCACATGTGGCTTCCTAGCACTAGCTAAGTTATTCTTTGGATATGTTCGGACCACACGTGGCTTCCTAGCACTAGCTAAGTTATACTTTGGATATGTTCAGACCACGCGTGGTTCCCTGGCACTAGCTAAGTTATGATTTGGATATGTTCAGACCACGCGTGGCTCCCTGGCACTAGCTAAGTTATACTTTGGATATGTTCAGACCACGCGTGGCTTCCTAACACTAGCTAAGTTATACTTTGGATATGTTCAGACCACGCGTAGCTTCCTAGCACTAGTTAAGTTATGCTTTGGATATGTTCACTGTCTTTGCTGTCCATATTTTACACTGTAACAATGTTAAACGAATTTTCCCTGGAGAGGAGGGAAGTTGGAAGCTCGTACCTTTATGCAGTCCTTGACCTGTTGCTCATTGCCTAGTTCTCCTTTAATTCCTCCTGGCGTTTTATTTTTGGGTAATACCTATCACTGGCGTTATGATTTCCACCACAGTTCACGCACCTTTTTAACTGTTCCCTATCTTCCAACATCAACAGTGGCTGCGCAAACGACTGGTAAGAAGGTCTATTTTTATCACTGCATAGCGTGGTTTCTACAGGAATGCTAAATAAGGATGCTGTCCCAAGTCAATAAATTAATCCAATATTGTCCTTATTAATTTGTCATGTCATTTCATATCATCATGTCATATCGTCATGTCATATCATCTACGATCACCATTTTATCATTTTTGGGATTCTCTATTTCGCGGAACAATCACTTATCCTTGATATTTATTGCTGAATGGATTAAAAATAGTCTGTTACCGGCAGCGCGAGGTTTTTTTTTTTTAAACCTATTCGAATCATTGATCTGTTGTCCATTTTCAATAACATTTTTTACGTATCGTATGATTTCAGTTGATAGAGAAAATGAATAAAAAGAGACACTGCTGGGTTGTAATAGCGAATTATTAGTTCGATACCTGTTGACTGGAACCGTCAGTTATCTCTGAGATTTATTAGAGGAACGTGTTTGTCACGAATTTTCCGAGAAATTTATTGAGGTCAACTGGTCGGTGTGGAAGGAGTCGCACACTGCTATCGTCAAACCGGCCCGGCACTGCTCTGCTTTTATCACAAGGTCACCGTTGCTCACGAGCAAACACTGTACCCGGCGTCCGCTATGCAGAAATTAGCCGGAAAGAGACATTCTTTTCGCTGCTACTATTCCCGTAAACCAAGTATTTTATGAGTTATGAGCATACGATTCGTGAAGTTAGCTGGTCACACATTAGACGCAAACTGCATAAATCATCATCATTGTCATACTGGACATTTTCCAGGCACTGGGCGTATATGTCTGAAATACAATTCTCTCCAGCATCTTTTGTCTTTCCACCATTCATCCTCTTCCACTTCTGTGCAATTTAATCGTACATTTTGAGTAAATCTCTTGAATCATCCGTCTCTTTAGTCGTCCTGGAAGCCTCTTTCCTTCCAGTTTCAAATTGAACTTTTTTTCTTTGGAATCCTTTCGTCGCACATGCTCTACATGTGTCCATTGCAGTCTTGATATTTCTATTTTATGATGTACTGGTCCCTTATTATCCGTTTTCCTCACATGGCCATTAGGAAAATTGTCAAGTGCAGTTGATCCAATCGTACTCCTCTAAAACTTCATATCCGTGTCCTGGATTCTACTAATATCCATTTCTTGAATCAACCAAGCTTCGGAACCTCATCTCAATATTGGCACTAAGAAATCAATCCATGTGCACTTGTGTGATACCTGCCAGCTCCGTATCAGTACTCGGGCACACATGCAGAAAGCTGTCCTCCTCCTCTTTTCCTGTTTCCCCCATTTTCTTCTATTATACCACACAAGTAAGTTTCTTTTACGACCTACAGCTTCACACTTTCACGTAAGACGTAACGATTACCCGTATCTTTCTACCGAGTTGTTTTTACTACTACATATTTATTTTTCCTCCACAGATAATTCCATTCTTTACGACGTCACCACTTCCTCCCATCTATCTGTTCTCGTACTTCCGCCTCAAAATTTCTCCGTACCATCATATCACCTACAAATACCACGGCATCCATGTAAGGCTCCTTGATCTTCTTTAGTGTTTAATCGATAACAACAATGAACGGCAGTGGGGAGACTTTCCTGCTTGTTTTTAAAACGATTATGCTACAACTCTCCATACTTCATACACACTCTTTACCCTCCAAATCAGCGTTTCCCAAAATAATTCTACGAACCATTGACTTATGTGGAACTAATTGTTTACCTGCGTCTATATTATTAATCAATCTTTGCTGTCGGCACGTACCATGGTCCATAATGACTCTTATAAAACGGTCGTTACCTTAATCCTTAAAGAAAAAACGCTTTCTTCGATGCCAACTGGAAACATTTTTTAAGCACTGCAATCAAATCATTATATCTTGGAGATACAATATTTTTGCTTGGTCGTTGAAATATTCATAGCTCTCAGAAAGTTTGGTTTATAATCTTGAAGTCTTATACAGTAGGCCTACGAGTACTTAATTCATTTTATGTGAACAATTTATCTATTTTTCTTTTTCAGTTATGATATCATTAATTCAATTAGAATTAAACTTTTCATATTCTGCCTGCTGACCACCTGTCCCATCTACACAGACCAGACCACAAATTCTATCGTAGTTCACTTATCTCTTTCATTAACATTAGCATTTCTTCCATCTTCCGAAATCCTTATCCGTCTCCACACTAGTCTCAGCAGTCTCTATAACCAATATATGTGCTGCTCTTATTATGTCATACCAGGCTGATAAGGAACTCGATGATTGGCTCTTCTGATTATTAATTTTAGTTAATTAATTAGATCTTCAATTAACAAGTTACTGTCGTACAGTCACCCGGTGATGTTTTACCTTTCAGCAAACGATGATAATAAACACAGCTTCGGAATGGATCTATGAGTTTACTGAAATAACAAGACAAATGACATAGTTTCAACTAGCTGTTTTTATTTCAGCAGAATCCTCATAACGAAACACGGATAGACATCAACTTCGTCCGGAGATACTAAATCACATCAAAAAAGTCCAGCGATTTAACTTCAGTGGACAGAACTACTTGAAAACGATTCCTGATTGACGACTCAAAAACAATTACCAGCACTCGCTATCTCCACGAGTTTAGTCACGAGAGAAACATCGAGAAGACAATAAAGAGTGCCTCCAGACGTTTCTCCAGCGTTAGCAATCCGACTGACAATCATAACTATACGAAATAATTAAAACTTGTACAAAATCATTAGGAAGAGTTTAAAATGAAAGTAATAGTGCTTACATGGATTTAAACATAAAAATGACAACATCAAACACGCCAAACAGCTGAAAATTGTCCTCAAAACACCGTGCCTCATACAACCTTTATAATTACAAACTTTCAATCAATATATCACACATTATGCTACGAGGGTTGCTATTTATATTTCTGGCCTAATAATGGAAAAAAATATTTGTGATCGAAATTGGTTTTATTGTTTCTCAAAATATTCTCCGTGAAGATTAATACACTTTTGCATGCGTTTGAACTAATTTTCGAAGCACTTTTTTCACTACGATGGAGGTAACTACAGAACATGCGTCGTAAATGCATCAACCGCTTCTTCGGGTATCGAAAATCGTTGACCACGTAATATGTTTTTGATGTGCGCGAATAAAAGAATTCACTGGGTGCTAAATCAGGGCTGTACGGCGTATAACTTTTTTA
This sequence comes from Vandiemenella viatica, assembly GCA_031002005.1. Lineage (NCBI taxonomy): Eukaryota > Metazoa > Arthropoda > Insecta > Orthoptera > Morabidae > Vandiemenella > Vandiemenella viatica. The sequence goes on from CM061920.1 coordinate 124,639,482, forward strand.
TTTTTTATTTTTTTTTATTTTTTTTATATTTTTTTATTATTATTATTATCTTTCATTCCCTCTGCTGAGGGCAGAAGGCGGGCCGGTGTAGAAAGTGAGTTCTTTTCAGCCAAAAGGTTTACATTTTATTTTGATTTTCTTTATTTGAAACATTTTGATACAACTAACTTAAAACTAAAAACTTAAATTTTTAATTTGGGGTTACAAGTTATTTACAAATTCTTACAATTAATCTTCTTATTTTATATTTTGTATAGTATTTTCTAATATTTACATTTCTGTTTTATCTAATATTTACATCTATTATTTGGCATCAGACAGCTTTTAAGGCCGACAGTTTTAAGTGGTTTTATCTTTAATTAGTTATTATCCGCATCTGTTCTGGGTCTTTCGTCAAGATGTGTTGGAAGTTGTTCATCTTGCGTCAGTTCATTTTCCTGTTCGTTTGTCGCGGGGAAGGTCTTTTCCATATTAAGGGCAATTGTTCTTGGTGGGTTTAGGTATTTATGTTTTGGTTTAGTGGCTGTCCGTGGTTTTTTGGTCATAATGTCTCTCATGTCCTCTCTATGCGTCATTAGTCTGTACCCGTATTTGGCTCTTATCGTTGCCAGTCTCGTCTGTAGTGAAGTAATATTGGAAAGGTGATAAACTTGTTCAGATGGGGTTCTGTAGTGCAGTTTTAGGATGCTTCTAAGCAGTCGTCTTTCTGTAGCAAATAGTCTTTTTGTCGTGGGTTCATTTATGCTTGCAAAAGGTACTGCTGCATACTCTATTATTGGTCGAATGTAAGTCTTGTATGTATAAATAGCTGTTTCGTTGCTGCATCCGTAGAAGCGTCCTTGTACTAGTCGGATTAGGTTCTGTCTTTTACGTATTCTATTTAGTGTCTCTCTAACATGTGTGTTCCAGTTGAGGTACTTGCCAATGTGGACACCAAGGTACTTTGCGCAGTCAGAAAGTCTTAGTTGTTGACGCCAGATTGATAGTTGTATGTCATCTTGTCTTTGTTTGCGTTTCTGGGTTAAATTCCTGTGTCTGAACAGCACCATCTGCGTTTTGGTCGGGTTCGGCTTTATCCTCCATTTTCTCATCCAGTTTTGCAGTTTGTCTAAGTATTGCGTCGCTCGTCTGTTTGATGTCTTTCTATTTGGAGCTGAGTACCAGTAGGCAGTATCGTCTGCATATGCTTCGACCGCCTCGTCCTGTCTGTCAGCTGCCGGGGTATCCGAAGTGTATTTGATGAATAACAGGGTGGAGGGGATCCCGCCCTGCGGTACTCCGGCTTCCGGTGTGAATGGGTCAGACGAAGCGTCATTGCAGTAAACCTTGCATTGTCGTGTGTCAAGCTGGTTTGTAATAAGTCGAACAAGTTTAATTGGTATACCCATTTTGGTTAGTTTAAGCAGTAGTCTATCAAATGCCCGTTCAATGTCAAGGAATACAGCAAGAGTGCAGTGTCCTCTGTTGTTGCTTCTGGTCACGTGTGCAGTTAAGTTTTAGTAGTGGGTCATTTGTCGAGTGATGTCTCCTGAAACCTGATTGTATGTTGGGGATTAAAGCATTTTCTTCAACGTATTTCATAAGTCTGTCCGTAATTATTCTGTCAAATATCTTTTCAAAAACGTTTTGGAGTGATATGGGTCTGTAGCTGGCTTGCAGGGCTTTGGTATCATAATTATTTTTGTCTTTGTCCAGGCATTTGGTATTTTCTCTTTTTCCAGGCAGTAGTTAAAAAGTAGAGTCAGTATGGGAATTAAAATGTCCAAGTGGCTTTTTCTTATATGCATTCTGGTTATTCCATCTGGTCCTGGAGCAGAGTTTCGACCCGTGCATATGGCAGACAGAACTTCCGTCTCAGTGATGGATTTTATTAATTCAGCTTCTTTGTCGGTGGGTACTGTCATGGAGTTTAGAGTTATGGGTAGTTGAGTTTCGACTACTTGCCGAAAGTCTTCGTCAAAAAGTTCGTCCTCGGGGAAGGCGTGTACATTTTCTTATGTGCGTCTGAAGGCTTCCGCTTTCAATCTGTCGTCAGTCGTTGGCGTGTGGTCTATCACTAGAGTAATTGGTCTGGGTTGCTTCTGTCCAGTTAGCGTTTTGATTTTTTTCCAGAATTTGCGTCCTTCCCTATAGTTTAGTCGTCTGCACGTGTTGTCCCATGTCGTCTGTCTGTGCTCAGAAATTATTTGTCGTGCCTCATTGTTTAGTCTGTTCCATGTTGGTCTAAGGTCATTGTTGCCACTCCTTTTGATTTCTCGGTAAAGTCGTCTTTTTTGCTTGATTAAGGTAAGTGCCTCATTTGGTATTGTCGGTTTCCAGTTCCTAATTGTTTTGGTGGGTATAGATTGCTCTATGGCTTCTTGTATCGTATCTTCCAACAGTTCGCTTACGTTGTCCATGTCTTGGTTATCCGTAATCGTTAGCGGTGCTTTTAGTCTTGTAGTTATAATGTCTTTGTACTTTTACCAGTCTGCATTTTTTGTGAGTCTAATTGTTCTGCTTTGAGGTGGAGGTCGCGGGCTGGGTGCGGCTGTTGTGTTGAAAATAATAGGGATATGGTCACTAGTAATGCTGTCCTCCAATTTTTTTAAATGTATTTTGTCAGTAAGGTTATTGCTGTACAGAATGTGGTCAGGTGTGGAGTATCCTTGGTGTCCTATAAAAGTCGGTCCTCCAGTTTGGAGTCTGCATATACTTTCTGTGGTCAGCATTTGGAAAAGCTGTTGTCCATTTCCGATTTCTTGGGTATCGTCTAGAAAGTTATGTCTTGCGTTCAGGTCACCCATTAAAATGAAGCTTTGGAATGTAGTTACATAGCGTAGAAAGTGTGTTGGTAAGTCATTTTGTGGGGGGTTGTATATACAGACTACCAGCAAGTCTGTGTCTCTGGGGATAATAACCATTACCGCCTCAGTGTTGTTGTATTGGAGAGGAAGGGGTGCCTGCCGCGCTGGTATGTCGCTCCTCACATACAGCGCTACGCCTCTCTCCCTTCGGGTCTGTGTTGTGTCTCGCAAAGGTGGAGTAGCCGCTAATTTTGGCTTGGTCGTCAGTCTTTGTCCATGTCTCAGCTACTCCAAGAATTTGTATATTGTGTTTTCGGATGCAGCGCGTCAGTATTGTCTTGCGTCTCCCAATGCAACACACCAATTCGATGTTTTGGCTGGTCAGAAATTCCTGTGTTTGAGCCGATGTGTGACAGCTCGCATTGTCGTGATAAAGAATTATTCGCCTCTTCTTCTACTTTTTCCGAATTTCTCCAAAGACTTCTGATAAACAAATGGTCATGTACAATTCAGTGTTGACCGTTCTACGTTGCTCTAACACCACTGTCGCCACGTGACCGGTAATGGCGAAGAAACAGGCAACCAGTTGCATCTTTTGTCAGATTTGGCTCGTCTGGGAAGACCCATATAGTCGATTGCTGTTTTGATTCGGGCTCATATGCATAAATCCATGATTCATCACCTGTGTAGATGTGATACACAGCCTTTGATGCACCTTGAACGTATTTTTTTTAACATTTCCTTGCACCAATCGACACGAGCTTCATTTTGAGCGTTTGTCAGATTATGTGGGATCCAACGCGAACAAATCTTTTTTACGGCCAAATGATCATGCAATATTTTATCGATGCTTGTCATACTAATACCCAAAGATGCCTCAAACTCACGGTATATCACTTGCTTTATCATATGCTATATATTGCTTTATCAGTTCACGCACAGTATCGATGTTTTCTGGCACAACAACCGATTTTGGACGACCCTGACGGAATTCGTACTGAAGCGAACTTATGCCACGATTGAATTCGTTATACCAGTTTTTTACAATGCTATATGATGGTGCTTTATCGCCGTATAAACAATTAAGTTCATAGTATCCGTCTATAAAAGCAATATTCATTCACATGACAAAAATGTACAAATTAATAGTTAATCAACTTTCATACCTCTATACTTAATTCTGCAGGTTAAAATAAACAGAATATTGAGTTTGAGGGATGTTCATTGCTTCATTTTTTTAAATGCAACTTCGACTTCTTTCTAAATCAAGTGTTCCATTATGTTTCCGACTATTGTCATCATAAAATGAATTCAACATTACTCTAAGTATAATTTTAATTTAATTTAATTGCAATGGAGCACAGGCTCGGATGGCAATTTCCCTACATCCCCATCATCCCCCTAACCTGCAGCCACCTACATTTGCCCACTACAAATTTTATCTTTAAATTCTTTCAACGTTTTCGGTAAATTATTCATCATTTCTCTTGGTAACTCATTCCAATCCCTGACACCCTTACCTAAAAAAGAAAATCTTCCCACACCCTTGTGCCTGAAATCAAATGCCAGCTTGTGGTCATGGTCATCTTTCCCCTTCCATGCACTACTTTTCATACCTACCCAATTATCTTTCCATTCCTCAACACCAGTATATGCCCTGTAAAGTCCCATGACCCTCCTCATCCTCTTCCTGTCTTGCAATGAATCCCATTCCAGCTCCTTTATCATATCCGTCACTGATTGCATTCTGCGATAATTTCCAGAAACAAATCTAGCAGCCCCTTTTTTCACCCTCTCCAACTCCTGTATTTGATACGTAAAATGAGGGTCCCATACTACAGTACCGTTTTCGAGCAGTGGTCTGACCAAAATTTTGTAACCCAACTCCCTCACTTCTCTCCTGCATCCCCTCATCACTCTCTCCTAAAAGTGCAGAACTTTGAAACCTTTTCCTACCACCTGTCAAATGTGTCCTGCCCAGTTAAGCTTGATTTACATTTCAAGTCTTCAGCAAGCAATTCTTTCCCCACCTTATATTCATACTTAACCTTTTGTTTTTATTTGTGTATCTAATAAGCTGACTCTTCTTTGCATTTATCTTCATCCCATGTTTACCAACCCAACTAGATATACAGTCAGATCACCTTGCAACTGTTTACAATCCTCTATCGTTTTGATTCTTTTGTATAGCATTATGTTATCTGCAAACAATCAAATTTCAGATAGTAAACAATCAACACAATTATTCATTAGAATAATCAATAGCAATGGTCCCAATACACTACCCTGTGGCACTCCCATTGTTACTTCCACTTCTTTTGATACTACATTTCCTACCCTAACTTTCTGTTTTCAACCTTTTAAAAATTCTTCTATCCAGCAAATCAATTTCTCATCCACTCCAATAATTTTTACCTTATTGATCCGTGCTCGGTTCGTATTGTGGGTTATTCTTCTCTTCCGCTCGCGACTGTCTTCTGTCGCTAGTTCGCGGTGAGCCCGCGTGCTCTTTTTTCCGTTAGAGAGCGCTGTGACTCCTTGCTGCCCTCTATCGGCCGATAGAGCGTATATAATTGGGGACACGGAACCGAGCGGAGTTAGTGTGAAGAAGGTCGGGCCACACTTGACCAACACCGGGGCGTAACGACACTTTTCGTATTGTTGTCGGTCACTCGATTGAAGTGAGTTCAAACGACACCGCATGCCGTCCGACACACGGCCGACACTCGGCTCCGATTAGTTTAGTTTACTTTTTGACGTTGCGCCCCGGTGTCGGTCTGGTGGAAATAGTGAGTTGTTCAGAAAGTTTGGATCCTTTACAACAGCAACAGTGCGTTTTCAGCATGGTGGATGTGGAAAAACTTATAGAGCAGTGTTTCCCAACCTTTTTTGGGTCATGTCCCACTTTTAACATTTTTTTTGCCCCCCATACATAATTTTTAATAAAAAAATTATTTGTTATTAAAGAAACTAATATAGGATGGTTTTTGAAAGAAAACACTTTAATATTGTCATAAAACACAGTAAGTAAAATTAAAAAAACATATAATGAAATACTAGAATTCAAATTCAAAAGATTTTTAATAACGATTTATTATGGCAATTTAGTGTGATCCTTTTAAGAATTTGCTTTTTTGCTATATTTTGTACCTATATCTAGCATTGCATTTAAATAACCCGAAGAGAAAGCGGTAAAGTCGTATCAAGTCAATTTCTAAATTGCCCCCCTAAAAAAACCAAATTGCCCCCCTGTCGGGCGTGGGCCCCACGTTGGGAAACACTGTTATAGAGGAAGTTAGAAAATATCCGGTACTGTATGACCAAACTAAAGAGAAATACAGAAATCTGGATTATAAAGATAAAATCTGGGAAAACATTTCAACCACGCTGGAAGCAAAAGGTAAGTCAAAAATCTGTGGATAATACACTAATCATAGAATTTGAAAAAAATTATCTGTAACTTCTAGATAAAAGTTATTATCGTTGAGCATGTTAGAGAAAAAATCAAATGAGAAAATATATATTTAAAAAAAAAAACAGTATTCAAGTTATACAGAGAACACAAAATTAAGTATTTTGTGTTCTCCTTGATTTACTTAAAATTTTAATTTTTTATCGTACGAAATACATTTTTTCTTCCATAAACAGCAGTAAACCAATGTTAGTTCTATTTCAAAATGTGATGAGGATTTCGTAAATAAATGAATTTAATAATACAGTACAATTTATTACACTCAATTTGCATACATTTATTATTTTTAATCTTAACATTTTCAAATTGCCAGTACAGTTTCAGCTTGCCAGTCCACGCTTCCCTCAGGGGAATTCAGAAAATATTTAATCTGTTCTCGCACATCATATGCGCCTCTGAAGACCTTCCACGTAGGCGGGGCAACTGACTGAGATTTGATAACCTGTCAGTGTTGATAACACTTGTGTCTTGTTTCTCAACGTGTTCAATAAATTAACTCACCTCATACATACGGCCAATCGTTGTTTTTGAGTTATTGATGGTATCAAAAAAGTGTCCTTCTGCCTCAAATTCACTTCCAGTTTCATTAAAAGTGTGAAAACTTAACTGTGACATCCTAAAATACTCATAAAATTTTATCTCATCGTCCATCAAATGAGGTAACAAAGTGAAAAATTCTCCTTCTACACGTCTTGACTTCCAGGCGTCATGGATCCACTTTCTTTTCTTTCTGCTTAGTAACCACTCCTCATGCTCCTCCTGTAGCGCGAGTGCTATGATCCCCAACTCGCTGTTATTAAAATTTTTGAACATGATCTTAAACAACCACTAAAGGAGACTGACTATAAGAACACGTCCGTCACGCGGCCGAGCTACGGTCGAGTGTGGACGCGAGGGGGGCGAGCCGACACTCGGCTGTGTCACGTCTCGGGTGCGCTGCGCCCCGGTGTCGGTCAAGTGTGGCCCGACCTTGAGTCGGTAAGTCTGAGTTAGTCGAAGTGAGTGAGTTAGTCAGTCTGTCTGTCTGTCAGTCAGTCAGTCGGAGGCAGAGTACTTCCCTGAGTGGCCGTGATGCTGTAGGCCCGCTGTGGAGTCGCTTGATCGCAGCGGTTGTGTTTGGTGGCGTCTGAGACTGCCTTGTGTGGTCGTGACGCAGTGAGGTCTTGTGGCTTGACCGGGCGGCCAGGAGTGCTACATCTGGTGGATTGGTGTGTCCACCGCGACTGGTCCTAGTTCGCGTGGGGCGAGGGAATTCCTCCGATATGCTCTTGGTCGAGAGCGCTGTCCCGTAGACTCGGCAGTACGGTGGCGATCGACGCTCATGGTCACTTCGATTTGACGCATGTCACTATCTTGCCCTATCGGGGTATTGGAGGGAGTATTGCCTGTCAACTCCAACTACAAGTGTGTCGCCTACGGCTTCCTCGTTAGTGGTCTGGCTCATCTGTAAAATTGTGTTTGGTACTACCTGCAGACTTGTTACATGCTGGTAGATTAGTGCGAGCCAGTCTGGTTATTTTCTGTTATCTGATATAAGTGGAATTGTTTGTGATTACAGGGTTATTTAAATTATAAACTGCAAAGGTTTTATGCATTATATTGTATCCTATTTGTGATTACGGGGTTATTCGTATCTTACTCTGCAAGATCGCAGCGTGTGTTATTTGGTATTATATTCTCTGTAAGTTTTGGCATTGTCCTTGATTGTATTAAATGCTTAAAACAAGGCTTGGACTGATAACCATGCTCCCACACACTTCCCATTGAATCCTTGTAGTTAATAATAATAACTACTACCACATATCACTTATTTACTACCATTTTGTGGCTCACTCTGTCAAACGCCTTTGACAGATCTAGTGCTACACTTTCAATTTGGCCTCCCTTGTCCATTTCATCTGAAATATCTTGCATATATCCCACCAACTGAGATTTGCATCAATATCCTTGACTGAACCAATGTTGCCTGCTTGAAAACCACTTATGTTCCTCACATATATTTCTGATGTGGTTGCATATCAATCTTTCCATTAATTTACCTACCACTGATGTCAAACTGATTGGCCTATAATTCTCAACTCTATTTCTCACCCCTCCTTTATGTACCGTTACTACTATTGCTCTTTTCCAATCCTGTGGTAAGCAGCAAGTATACACACTCAATTTAAGTAATATTTCAAGATAAGGTACAATGTCACATCTGGCTATCTTTAAGATATCTGTAGTAATATTATCTACACCAACCCCTTTATGTTTCTTCAGCTTTCTTATTTCCTTCATGATCTCCTCAGAATTAATTTCAAATTTTTTACTATCTTCATTTCTAATTGTGTTGTTAAGCTCATTCTCCGAATTAGAACCTCCCATTTCTGATTCATTGTCCCTAATGCTTTCACTAAACCAGTTACTTAAAATCTCTGCCTTTTTCAAATGGTCAGTAACTTCTTCTCCATCCTTATCTAGAAGTGTCTCTGCATCCTCCCTTCCCCTCAGTTTCCTGATATAGCAATAGAAATTTCTAGATGCATCAGTCAATGGTCCTCCTGCACTGACAATACTCTTCATAAACCCATCTTCAGCAACTTTATTTGCTGCTATTAAGTCCTTGTTTAGTTGTTTTAAATATTCCCTACTACCCTGCTGTCTCTTAACTCTGTTATGTTCTCTTCTTACCATCCTCTTTAACCTCCTCACTTCCCTATTGCAGCATATTGGTTCTCTACTTCTCTTTATTTTCTGCCTTTTTCTTCCCCCCCTGTTATTATCTCCTTGAACTCTTCCCACTTTGATTCTGCTGTACTTGTGCCTTCCTTCCATTTGCTGAATTGTTCTCTGAAATATCTCTTCAAATTTGAAAACCGTGCCTTTTTATAACTGTACCTGTTCCCCCCTTCAATTTTGGCTGCTGGTTTACTGAATCCTCTAATATCCATCAGAACTGCATCATAATCACTTATTCCTTCAGTTACTCTACACCCCACAAGGTTTTCATCGGGCTTAATTAGAAATATATCCAAAATATTTTGTTCCCTAGTGTTTTGCTCAACCACTTGTGTAAGTCCTCCTTCCCTTATTAAGATATTTGCAAATCTTTGTTCCCTTGTGTTATTTATCTTATTTCCTTCCCAGTTTACACCTGGTAAATTTAAATCCCCACCAATGATGATCATTCTATTCTCACCTCTGAAATCTGAGTATGAATTTAATTTATCCCGAAGAGCCTCATCTTCTTCTGTCATTCTTCCACTGCGATTAACAGCCAACACTCTGATTTTTTCTTTTTTATTACCCCACATATCTACCCCAATTAACTCATGCTCTTGATCTATGAACGCCAGTGAACTGTGGTAGTTTTTGCTAACTAGTATGAAAACTCCTCCAAAAATTGCTCCTCTATCTCTGCGGTACACTCTGTAAACATCAGGAAAAACCTCACTGTCTAAATAAATTCTGCATATTGGAACTTACATCATATGGTAACTTCAAGATATTCTGCAGTTATACAACGCGTTCTAAGTTGCAACAAGACTATTTGCATGTCAATAAACAGAGATTAATATGCAACCGTATCAGACGTGTCTGTGTGAAACGTAAATAGTTTTCAAGTCAGCAACATGGCTTTAGACAAGGATATTCATGGGAATCTCAGTTAGCAGGCTTCATGCAAGATATTTCTGATGAAATAGGCAGGGAAGGTCATATTGATAGTGTAGCATTGGATCTTTTGAAAGGCTTTTGACAGAGTGAGGCATAAAATGGTGCAAAATAAGGTAAAAACTACAGAATGTTTATAATAAAGTGATTCGCTGGTTAGAAAAATTCCTAAAAGGTAGAAAGAAAAACGTTAGGGTAGGAAATGCAGTTTCAAAAGAAGTAGGAGTAAACATGGGATTTCCACAGGATAATGTATTGGGACAATTGCTATTCTTTGTTCTAATGAATGATTGTGTTGATGGTTTACTGTCTGAAGTTAGATTGATTGCAGATGACATAACCTATATTTATATCTATCTTATATATATTTAAACGCTATTCTTTTATATATTACTAGCTGATACCCGCGACTTCGTACGCGTGGCTTAAAAATTTCTTTGCCAAAATTGATTATAAAAAATTGTTGGTAGCGAAGGATTGGACACAAACAACACCGAGTTGGCATAATATGACCAGAAACCCATCACTATATCATTCTACCATCGAACCTGTCTCTTGAAGAGAATCAATTTCCAACATATTTAAAAAAAGGAAAACAAACGAATGTGAGGGGATGTGGGGGGGGGAGGGTGTTAACTAAGGGCAGCTTTATTTCAGCTTGGACTTTTCTTCTTTCATCAGCAAGATTATCCGATTCTAGTGTTCTAATAACTTAAGCTGCTCGTGCTTTGCTAGAGCTACAACTTGGACCAGTTTACGCCCGCTAGGCATGTCAAAAAAAGAAGGCAAAATAAATTTGTGACAGAAACATTTAAGCAGACACAAAGTAATAGGCAGAGAAAATCGACATCTTTACGAAATAATACGTTTTTACTCTAAACGAAATTTATTAACAAATTATATACTAACATAATGCATTGAGCAAGCGACGTAACATAACAGACTAACACACACATCCGTCTCTCCGTCACTATTCGATAAGTTCTCACAATTTCGAGACTAAAACTGGTAATCTTATCAAAAAAAAAAAAAAAAATTGTCCTGTGCCCTCCCTACAGATTTTCTTGTCAAATTCCGTCAATATCGGTATAGGCATTTAGTTGTCAAAAACGTAACATAAAACAGAAATTTACTTCCACATTTATAGTATTACTACTGCAGATCACACACACACTGACTACGAATCATCCCTGATGGATCAATTTAACGTAAAAAAGTGTATTTCTACAGCATTGCAAGACTACCTACGAATTGCCTCGCATTGCACCCCTAACTTTGTGATATCTATAGTTTAACATTCAATCCGAATAACCGACGGGCCAGGCGTGACTCTTACGATCAATAACAATTTTTAAAAATCTTAGTCTCCACGGGGATTTGAACACGAGACCACGACCCAAACATTAGTAAGCAAGCGCTTTAACCACTGAGTCAGCTGACCGCTGCGCGGAAAAATAGTACAGAGACCTCCATATCCAACGCGTCTGTCTATCGCCGTTCAGTCATATTTCGAAATTATAAGACAACATGTATTATTTATACAGATAATTTTTCAACCAAATGTAGACAGTATTTTTCTCCTTGTTTCAAAGGATAGGTGTGCAAAGTTTCATGGAGATCGGATGAAAACTGTGGATTTGTATGAAGAACAAACATACATACATACATACATTCATCTTTATATTTATAGATTATTATTATTAATCATTACTGCCCTTGAGGACAGTATTTAAACTCAAATTATTCATGATTATTCAGTTTTTGTTTGTATTTGTCTTCTTCATATTCTCTTCCCAAAACCTCTTCATGCATTCACTGTGTTCATGTTTGTTTTGTTCATTCCATTTTGTTTGTTTTCTTCTGTATTTTGTGTTCATAATTTTGTTCCTGAACTGTCCCCGTTCCCGTGTCATTTCCCTGCTGATCCCTGCATGATTCAAGTCCTCTTCTATTTCCTGGAACCAATTGGTTTAACTGAGTGAACCATTTACAATATCAAAGATCCTCTTTGTGAGTCAAGTGCTTTCATTCGCTGTAAATGTCAACATAATTGTAATCTACGTCTTCTGATCATGTCTTTCAATCTATCTGTATGTTCATATAGTTCTTTCGTTGCTCTTTTCATCCATATGCCGTCTTTATACATTGTTCAAAAAAAAAAAAAAAAATTTTAAGGATTTTGTGCTCAGCTTTATCCGCTTCCGTGATGCCTGAAGCCCCAATCGTGGTAGTTTCTTAGGCATATAATGCTTCTTGCAGTACCACTGTACTGTACCGTCTGAGTTTGGCCTGTCTTGATATATTTCTTTTGTTATAATATGACCATGTGAGTCTGTAAGCCTTCTGAAGTTTTTCTGCATTTGATAGCTTGTTAGATCCTATTACTTGTATGTATTTCCCTAGATATTTGAATTTCTCTACTCTTTTTATGTTTCCAAATTTTTTGTGCATTGTTTATACGTTGCTGTTTTGTTTCTACATGGTGTTTTTTCATACGAAATTTGTAGTCCTGTTTTGGTGACAATTTGATGTAGCTGTTCCAATGCGTCTTTTGCTTCGTGTCTATTGTTGCTGAGTATTACCAGGTCATCTGCAAATGCCAGGCATCTTATGATTGTTTTGGTTTATCTTGTTCTTCATAGCTGTATTCCTTTGACCTGTTTTTCCCGTTGTATTATAACTTTGTTCAATACCATGCTGAATAAAATCGGCGATAATCCATCTCCTTGCCTGAAACCCGTGCAAATTTTGAATGGTTCTGATGTTTCTCCATAAATATCACTTTAGAAGTGGTATCAATGAGTGTATGTTGTACCAGAGCCATTGTCTTCTTGTCTATGCTGTATTCTTACATTATGTCAAAGAGCGTCTGTCTATGGAATCATGTAAGTAGTGTCTGAAGGGGGGAGTGAGCCCAGTTTTTAATTAACGTTAATTGATATTAATTTAATTGCGTGGGGGCCTTAATTGATTTTAATTAATGCTAATTGATTTTAATTGATGTTAATTGATTTTAATTGAGGCTAATTGATTTTAATTAATGTTAATTGATTTTAATTATTGCTAATTGATTTTAATTAATTTTAATTGATTTTAATTGAGGCTAATTGATTTTAATTGATTTGCGGAGGGGGGCCTTAATTGATTTTAATTAATGTTAATTGACTCACGCCTTGGAGCGGAGGGGAGCCGAGGAACTAGGGGAGTTTAATTGAATGCGGGTTCGTAATTTAATGCGCACAGCTGCGCCACACCCGAATTATCGCTCCCCTCGCAGCTGCAGGATGCGGGTTCGTAATTGAATGAGCACAGCTGCGCCACACCCTAATTATCGCTCCCCTTGCAGCTGCAGGATGCGGGTTCGTAATTGAATGAGCACAGCTGCGCCACACTCGAATTATCGCTCCCCTCGCAGCTGCAGGATGCGGGTTCCTAATTGAATGCGCACAGCTGCGCCACCACATTCATCATCGTGGGCGCAGTCTTCCCACGCCAATTCTCCATGGCTCCAGACGCGTGTATAAATAGGGCTGAGACCCCCCTTCTGCCATCCAGTCTTCTCTGAGTCGTCGAGGTGAACACTTCAATCATCGCAATGTCTTCTGAGGATCTTAGCTTATTCAGCGATATTGGTAAGTAAATTATTGTTATTTAACTTGTTTTTCTGGCTGTTTTAAATTCTTTCACATATACTGATGAGCTTTTTTTTCTGCTTCAGACATTGATGAATTCCTCGCTGAGGATGATTTCGGTAATGACAATATTTTTTTAACGTAACTATATTTATGAAAATGTATAATGCTGAAGCAGTAGTCTATATTATTAATTTATTTGTTCGCAGGTGATTTGGATATTTCCTGCAGTGACCTTTTTTATTTCAGTACGTATTTATCTATAGATTATTTTTTTCCATGTATTTATAACTATTGCTAATACATTTTTTTTTTTTCAGATGAACCATCACGCCCAGAGAAGCGTAAGGGTAATTCTTCTCAGGAATTAAGTAGCCCAAAAAGAGCTTGTGATTGCTCACAATGGAGCATGCTCCCAAATATTGACGTGGATGTGCCGCAGAGCATGTCACCACCACATAGCATGCCGCCAACTCCGCCACCACAATGGGTTCTTCCACAACCACCAGCACACTGGAATATCGGTAAGTCCAGTACATCAGTAATTTACCTATATTATTTTATGCTTACAAAATTATGTTTTCATGATACTAAAACATTTTTCTTCTTTTTTTTTTATGTTTCAGAGGGGGCGGTCGGACACCAGGACAACGAGGCAGTTCCGCCACCAATATGGCGACCATGGGAGACGTCAGGACTTAGCCGACCGCCCGCCACAGCAGCAGCACCTCGCCTGCCCAGCCGCCCACCGCCGGGACCCAGCCGGCAGTATGCCGGTCCATCGCCCGGGTCAAGCCGCCACTTCAACAACCCACCGCCGGGAACCAGCTGACAGTATGCCGGTCCTTCGCCCGCTCCAGCCGGCAGTATGCCGGTCCATCGCCCGGGTCAAGCTGCCACTTCAACAACCCACCGCCGGGACCCAGCCGACAGTATGCCGGTCCATCGCCGGGACCCAGCCGGCACTTCAAACAACCCACCGCCGGGACCCAGCCGACAGTATGGCCGGTCCCATCGCCGGGACCCAGCCGGCACTTCAACAACCCACCGCCGGGACCCAGCCGACAGTATGCCGGTCCATCGCCCGGGTCAAGCCGCCAGTCCGCCGACCCATCGCCCGGATCCAGCCGTCAGTACGCCGGTCCATCGCCCGGCTCCAGCCGACAGTATGCCGGTCCATCGCCCGGCTCCAGCCGACAGTATGCCGGTCCATCGCCCCGGCCAAGTCGGCAGTATGCCGGTGCAGGGGCAGCCTTATGCAGTCATGATCATGCAGCAACGATGGGTGAGTCAGCAGTATCGCGATTAGTCCTTGAAGACAGGCTTAGTGCATTTAAAAATAGAAATTTATTCCGGGACAATTTCAAATTCTCAAAATTTTATTGATCTAATGAATTTCATTGATGCTTGCTTTAAACTCGTTGCCGGTAAAGTTCGCGAAATTGTGGATAATCGGTCCTCCCCATCTGTAAAGGTGCAGGTTGGATTGATTAACACATATAAAATACAGAAGGAAATGATTTTGGAAACCGCCCGTATGTGCTTTTTAACTAAAATGCGCGAAGTCACAACCAGCACTTGCCTGTCGGATTGGTATGAAAAATATGTGAAGTCGGAGCTCAGAGTAAAATTGTGTGAATTTCAAGAAAGGACAAGTGGCAAAACTCTCGATAGAATAGAATTCCTCGACATTAGCATTTCTAATTTTCAACCTTTCTATCGTGGGTCTTCCTATGTTGCTCTGCCACTTGATATCTGTAGAAAGAAGGCCGTCATCAATGTTGAAAACAAGAATGACGAGTTGTGCTTTCTATGGACAATTCTTGCATATCACGTAAAGGCGCTTAAAAAACATGGTGACAGGGTTAGCACCTACAAGAAAGTACGTTCACTCTACCCCCTCGATTTTTCAGGTATTGAGTTTCCGGTAAAACTCTCTGACATTTCTAAATTTGAGAGGCAAAATCCAGACTATTCTGTAAATGTTTTCGGTCTGGATGAAGTTAAAGGTAAACATGTAGTTTCCGGGGCCCTCCATCACACTGCAGACAAACGCGTTCACCACATAAACATGTTGATTACCGACGGCAGTGGGAAAAAATTCCATTACTGTTGGATTCACAACTTGTCGGCGTTAGTCAGTCTTCTTTAAGTTTGCATAAGTGCTATATTTATTTGTGACAGATGTCTGCAACATTTTGGACGCAAAGATCTCCTGGACCGCCACGAGATTGACTGTGCAAGGGTTGATCCTGTAAGAGTGGATTTACCCGGCGACGATAAAACTTAAAGTTTAAGGATTTTGTGCACCAACAGCGTGTACCCGTCGTCGTTTACGCGGACTTTGAAAGTTTATTGCTACCTTATGATTCTTGCAGTCCCCCCCAACGCCTCTCACACTACTTTAGTCCAGAAACATGTCCCTTTCGCTGCCGCATACCAGGTCGTTTGTCCACTCGTACCTAGTCTGTCGCGTTTCAACTCCTTCAGGGGAAAAAATCCTGAAAAATGGCTTGTTGATGAACTCGTCAAACTTGCCAAGAAAGTTGATAAAATTTACAAGAGGTGCATTCCTCTTGTAATGACAGACGAGCAAGAAGCAAAGTTTGCTGATGCTACGGTATGCCACATCTGCGAGAAAGACATTGAACCGGGGACTGTCAAGGTCCGCGATCATTGTCATATCACAGGTGAATTTAGGGGGGCTGCACATAATGATTGCAATTTGCAGTATAAGACTAAAAAGTACATACCCATTTTCTTTCACAATCTTTCTGGGTATGATGCTCATTTCATTGTAATGGCATTATCAAAACTCGATTCCGAAGGAATGGACGTGCTTCCCATCAACACAGAACGTTATATTTCTTTTTCGAAAAAGATTGAATACACTTCAATCACGTTAAGGTTTCTGGACTCATACCGGTTCATGCAGCTCCCATTAGACAAACTGGTTGGAACCCTTGAGGACGACGACATGGACATTACTAGTGCTCATTTCACCGACCCCGAGAAGTTCCAATTAGTTAAACGGAAAGGTGTCTTGCTGTACGTGGTCTGCAACCAGTGTACGATACTTATCGGTCGTCATGGTGCCTTGCACGAGCTCCCACGTGAATGTTCCCCGCAGTAAGGTGACAGGAAGCTGTTCCCGTAGAAACCGACCAGTTCACACCCTTACTCCGGAAGATGAAGAAGGTATCGGAATTCATCAGACCATGCACCAATCTGCCACTACGCCAACGTCTAGTGACGATGGTCCTCATGCCCATTTCAGTCGCAGTTGCCGATGTCGTGGTGCACATGCATGTGTCGTCGGCTGCGGAGGCCATCGTTAGGAGTGTTCGGTGCACTGTGTGTTCAGGTACACTTGTTCTCTGCCCAACATTAAAGTCTGATGTTAGTTCCGCCACAGTTCGCCCGCCACCTGTCCTGTTTTACGTCTGCCCAGCCTACGACGTCCGACAATGCGTAATAAGGGGTGGCCGCCTGACCGGCATACAAGCATAACTCTGAAAAGAAGACGAGTGGTGATAAAAAATGGCCACGTTTTTTCACTTTACCTAGAGACTGCCATTACAGTAGAAACTTTTTTCCGTATTTCAATGCACAAACAATTATTGTGAAGTTGTGGCACGCATTCGCTGTACCCGCGCAAATATCTGTATTTCAAGAATTTTACAGTCACCCCTCAACAAGAATGAGAAGTGGTAACTTAGGAGGGTCTATGAGTATACATCACTGACACAGGTATTCGAGCAGATAAACCTGTAGAACTCCCACCACATACATCGCGTTACCATCCCTGGCTACAGGAACAAACACCACTAAACGCGTTTTATTTTTATTTTTGTCATTGTCGGAATGTCCACAGTGACTCTTGGCGATAAACGGCTATTTGTATGTCTAAACTACAACAGATACTAATTAACATGCGGACCGGGAATCGAACCCTCCATCTCCCACATGGCAGTCCCGAACGTTAACAAACCCACCCACCAGGAGGGAAAAAAAGTACCTCTGAAAGGAGGACGAATATATAGACCTGCAGTGAAATCACCTACCTGCCTATAAAGTTATATTGAATTGGATAAAAGCACATGCGATTCTTTTTTATGGTTCTACGCCTTTAGAGGCGGGGAAAGGACAGTGGACGAGGAACGGGAGGGAATTCTGCCATGGAAAATGATGAAATTATCCCCAGGCATTCGCCTCGCGTTATTTGGGGAAACCATGGAAAACCCAAATCTGGATGCCTGGACGGGGATTTGAAACCGCACCCTCCCAAATGCTAGGTCAGATCTTTACCGATCACGATGCGTGATAGGACTGGTGCAGGGAACGGGGTGGAATTCAGACATGGCCTTTTGAAGGAACCAACCCGATATTCAACTGAAGTACGGAGTAATGGCTAGTCTGGTCATTATGACCAGGGTTTTTATTGCCTGCGCATTCCGCACCTATCCTAGCCTACGTGAACTTAACAGGGTGTAGAGAACCTACAGTTTAAACTGGAAACCGAACAACGGAAGTGTTATGGTGTAACTACATTACAACGCAAGTTGTGCCATATGTGAAAGTCATGTTAAGGGCTTTTGAAAATCGAGGCTGAGCCGGGATTCGAATCCTGGACTTTTCACTTTCATGACGGGCGACGAACAAGCGACCTCTGAATGAGAGTTAACGTCTTGTGAAAATACTTTGGATAGAGTTAATGTAAGTTCGTAGTATTTGTCATTGCTGTGTTACCAAATGTCGTTTACTCATTCACTTTTTCCATAACAAAACATGATATTAAATCTGAACAGAGTTCTCAGTCAACATTTAAATAACGTCAATTTCTTCCATCTTGCAACGCGATCTGTTGAGAACTAAATAACAATCGGTCGCAGTGTGCTGGCAGAGCGAACAATCGGCCGAAGTCGGTTACAGTGTAGCCCTACATGCATTGCCGATTCAGCGACAAAGAGCCACCCATACTCGTAAGTGCTTTGTTGATCTTTGCTGCCATTTCCAGCGAAAAGTGGTTACCTACGTTAAATTTACTAAAATTCTGTCTGGCAGAAGTGAGATATTCAGCAGCTTTTATTCAACAAAAAGATGCATTCAGGAATAAAATTTTAAACCTCAAAGCAATTACGTTAGTGCATAACTAGTAGAAGGTGGGAAAGTTGTCTACCTTCATGCTTAGAAAGGGATATAAACATGGCGTAGCAGTCAATAACAGTTTTACAGACGTTATGTAATGTATACTTTGCACATTAAAGTAGCTGTAAGGACAGTTAAATTATGAATATGCCTATTTTATGGCGTGATATTTCAGCAATGAGAAAACAAAGAAAAACTTACCAGTACAGTACAGTACAGTACAGAGAAGAACTAAAATTATATAAATATTAGAACTTGTTACTACCACATGCGGATGTCGACGGATATGAGTAGAACGTAGATTTTCCTAATAGTCAGCAGCGGTTTTCATGTTAAGATGAAATGTACATGAGCGATAGCATAGCATGAAGTAATTGATGTTTTCAACTTCCTTGTGTACTGGGCTGGAGAAATGTTTTCACAATCGCCCTAAAGCTCCTGCCGTTTCACGCAGCATTCGCGGAGGTACCGAGCGTGGTGGGTGAGTGGTAACGCTCTGACCATGCATTCAGGAGGGCGCTGGTTCGAATCCCCGTCTTAACCTTTAGCAAACTATGTACTATTCTACATGCAATCACAAATGAAGATGACTCCATTATTTACGTTAAAGGACGGGCGAAGGCTCGTTGGTTTCAGAAGATTAGTCTGCTACAATATAGAAGATTTAGGATGCCCGCCTCTACATGAACTCAAGAAAAATAATTTGATAAAACTTTGTAAAGGACATTTATTTTGTAACGCTATATGCGCTGTTGAAAATGTATTTTTAATTGCCCAATGGTGGGTGAAATAAAAGATTTAAATAAAATATATATATTATTATTATTTAATTAGGATAGGTGAAATGACACAAGAAAAATCTGGTAAAATGATTTATTCTTTACTGTTTACAATTCTGCAAACATCATTAAGTACAATCAAATTTTTTGTATGCAACTATTTCATTCCTTAATTGCCCAAAGTCAATTGTAGAACTGTAAGACACATGAATAGGATGAACGTTGTTGATGTGCATATCCATTAACTTCGACACTGAGGCAGTACATGTGTAGTAGTCACTCAACACTTTGTCAGCCAATTCACTCACAAACACCTTGTAGTATGCTGATGCGATTTAAACACTTTAGTTAATAAGGCCCACAAACATCATATCCAGGTTCATAATTCTTAATTACAATATTATTTACATCATCAGATACTAACAAATTTTTATATGCAATGAGTTCAAGTCTTAATTGCGCATAATCCAATGATGAACTGTATGTCACTTGAGCTACACGAACATTATTAATATGCATGTCAATCAGTTTTTGCACTGTAGCCATATTGAAGTCTCGTAGCACTATTA
>CM061920.1:124660521-124880397 GCA_031002005.1 Vandiemenella viatica
TAAATTACTTCAAACAAATATCAAGATAGTTCCTTCAAAACTTCTTGGCCATTGCCTTCACTTTTCTTGCCCACAATGCTCTTCCGGCTCTTAATTAAGCCGTCATCGACGAGCCTAAAGTTTGTGTTACTTATCAAATAGTATTTAGTTTTATCTGATACTTCTGTCAATAGTTAAATATTTATTCCGAATTTAATGTACTTGTACAAGAAGTCAAAGAATAATATTGTAGTAAGTTTCGTGTGGCATGGAAAATTGAAAAAAAAATAATAGCAGCATACTTATAATAATTATGGAAGTTGTATCCAACTTTCTTGCTAAGTCATCTGTTATACAGACACGTACATTCTTTTAAGGACATTGAGTATGTTTGACTAAATGCAGGCAATTTATTTAATCAATAGATAGATACCTTTCTTTGGATTAAATGTTTTAGTTGAATGTAGTCATTTCCAAAAGAAAGCTTACATCGTGTTTTTCATTTATTTACGTTATTAGAAATCATTACAGATCTTTGAGTAAGGAATTTTGAATCATCCACGTTCATTAAAAAAATACAACCACGATCACCAGATAATTTTCTCGATGAATTTTGTTTTGTTTTGCTAAATTTGAGATAAGGATACCTATTTCACAATCTATGAAACCAAACACAAATTGTGATAATGCGAAAACCGTAATAGGATATTTTATCGGGACCCCGTCTGGGCATCCAGATTTGGATTTTCCATGGTTTCCCCAAATCACTCCAGGAGAATGCCGGGATGCTTCCTTCAAAAAGACCATGGCCTAATTCCTTTCAGTTCCTAGTCCCCATCCCGCCTCTAATGAACTCGACGTCGACAAGGTGTAAAGCAATAAGTAAAAAAAAATTATCGGGCTGCTCTGAGGACCAGAATAGTTCTGTCTCCATCATAAACGGCGATATAATAATAATAAATGAATCTGAAGCTCGTTGTTAGAAAGTGCAATTTGTTTTTGTGATCAGTAATGGTTAAATTCTTATTAGAAATTACGTTTCGCATTTTTCGAATAGCTCCGTCATCTATAATGGTCTTGTCAGGGAATCGGCATACGTAAAATGATTATCGACCATGATAATTTATGAGTTCCTTCATTTTAGGATGTAACCGGGATAGGTCTACCAAATAAGTGGGTGAAAAGAGTTGGAGTGATTTGTGAAAAGCTACTCAATTGCTAAACTGTGTAAACACCTTAGAATTTTGATATATTCTAGTTTCTTAGCTTCAAGTATAAGGGAGGAAGTAAATTTACAGTAAACATATAGTTTTCATTGCATACACAGGTTATGGGAGGAACGTTTTATGTAGAAGCTGATACCGCAACCTCATTTATTAAATAAACCATTTTAAAAGTAGTAAAGACCCACAACATTTAATAAAAGCACTAAATAAACTTTTTATAAGAGTAAAGAAACTTTTAACCCAACCTGGAATAGGATAATCCACTATTGTACCATTTGCAAACAAAAGATTTTTGCTACGTGAAAAGTAATTTTATAATAATAAGAATTCAAAAGTAAGTTAAATTCACCAAAATTCCGTAGTTTCTGACCGTGTAAATAACTTAAATAAATTTTTTAAACACTTCGATAAATACACTTCACTTTTAACATTTTTATCACATATTCCTAGTAATGTCTTGATCTAAAAAGTAGATTTTCTAAAAGAGCTAAAAATCTAATATCACATATCTAAATTTCAGAACATTAGATGCAGTAGAACAGATTTTATAGACATTTTAAAGATTATTTCGTCACTGAACACACGTGGGTCAATTAAGAATTATTTGCAACCAAACCAAGTCATTCCCAGAGATAAAATAGCTTTTAAAACGCGTAACTAAATTCAAAGAAATCCCGATAATTTTTCCTTTTCGATACAAACTATATGTTAATAATTACTAACGAAAAACTATATGATTTCTAAACAGTCACTTAAGCAAATCTTGACTAAGCTGTAAATTCGCTATCATGCTACCGATTTTTATAAAATTTATATCATTGAACTCAGGAATTTTTGTAGAACATTTTGGCACTAATTTCATTTAGATTAATTGTAAAAGTACGTAAATTTTCTAGAACTGGGGAAATCCCCACTTGCTTCAAAGACGTGGTATCACTACGCAAATTAAACCAAAATTTAAACTAATCACTCGAAATTTCTCACTAAACATCCTTTGAGCATCTGGCAGATAAGTCTACACACTGATAAAGTTTGAACACTTTTTATAATCTAGATCGTTTAGTGCAATATACATACTTTTTGCTAAGCGGCAGTGTACATGTAGTATTCAGCTGGCATCTATATAAGCGGGAGCCCCAAGGTGGGGGAGGTCTTTCTTTCGGTTTCGTCTTGCCTTTACTCCGGGAGCGATTATGTGAGGTAATCCGCGCTAGTTTGTTTTGGAGCAGGGAGGCGGCGGTTGGAAACTTGCACTCAATGTCGGCCATGTTGGGTGTCGTTGTAACAGACTGCTACTTTAATGACTACTAAGAACTTTTAAATTTTCTAAAGGGGTCGTTCGGTATGATTTCTCTCCACAACCTGCAATTTTCTGGAAACGAGTGTTCGATCGCCTACTCAACTGTTTAATGCAATATTTCGTGAATGTGACTTTGAAAATAAACTTAAAATTTTTCTTGAAGTGAACTGTTGTGATTTCATAGTAAAACCTTTCCTCAGCTTTGGGTTATAAAGCTTTGTGGCGGTCGTTTAGCATTTCAGTTGAGTTTCTAAGTAGGCAACATGGTCATTTAAAATTATTAAAGTCAGTCAGAACCTTTTTGTCAGAGAACTTTCATTTCAAATGAACTGCTAGTTAAGGCGCTAAAGCGATACTCCTACCCCGGTATCAGCTTTGGGTCTTACAACTGCACAGGACAGATGTCCGATCAATCTTCGCTTGAAATATTAGCAAGGTACCAGTTGATCCAAACCGCGTATCGGTTTAAACTAAAATCTTTTTCGTGTGGTTGTATCTACCCTAGCAGTTTCTGACACACTGATACGGTTAAGTGAACTGCAAGTACACAACATCCAACTGTGTTGCATTTCGCGCAAAATAACTAGTTGTTTACTTGATTGTGTGCCACCTACATCAAACATCGTGAAGAATATGAGATACTTATATTTCTAATTTGAACATGTAAGAAAAATAAATACATATGTCTACCATCAGAATCGTTGTAAAGCCACAATGTTTGATCGGAAGAAAAGATATTTGTTTGTTCCGGTATTATGAAAAGGCAAAGGAAATACTTCTGAAATTAAACTGTCTGTTTTTACTGTGGTAGGAAGACGAGTAAAGGTTGCAAATAATATTATATTGCTGGAAAAAGGTAATAAGGAGGTAGGGTAGGTGAATTTCTTTGCCGGCTGTCATCACGCTGCGGCAATTGTTAACGAATCACAATGGTTCTATCTCAGACTGGAGTCGTCTCAGCAAGAGACCGATCTTCTAGTCAAACTGTCGTGAGCAAAAATTGATATATGATGGTCAGAGGAAATAGTACAAATTGGACAGTAAATTTCGTTGTTATCGAAATAGCAAACTTTTAACACGTCATGGGAATTGTCTGGTGGCTCAGTGGTTAAAACGTTTGGCTGGAGATCGAACTTTCCCCGGTTTGAATCCCTGTGCCGGATTGAATATTCAATGACCCGTAACCAGGCTTACGCGTCTAGCGCAGTTCGCTGTAAAATATGAATTACGTCAGAATTCGGATTCCTATAAAAGGTGATATTAGGCGGCTACGATAGTGGTGGACTGCGCAGCCGATAAGAAACCTTGTTACCAGATCATTATGACACCAGAGAGAACCATATTATGATGGTAAAATATGTTAAAATCATTGAGGAAGGAACTGTTAAGACGTAGGAAGCAATAAGTTACGACAGAAAAAGCGTTGGACGTGATAATAGCGTAGTGCCTGTGGACCAGTTGTGGTAATTAGTTTAATTAGTGATTCTGCTGATGATTTACAGTCACAAGTTATGTTGAAACGAATTACGAAGATATGTAGTAGAGTTGAAACCAGAAAGCGTATAGATAGCTATAGAGGGATCTGGACAATAAATCATTTCAAATTGGTAAGCTTGGAATGGACATAAATGCCGAATGTTTGAAAGGAACACAGATAGAAAAGCTGTTTCATATATGTGTATAGTTCAGGTGTAATTGCTAATTGAAGGCGAAAGACTTAAATAATTTGGCACATCATTTTGTAGCAAGCTTTTTCGGGCAGTAAATATTAAAGAGGATGTATGGAGTTGTCAAAATAGTGATATGTGAGTATGTACTACCATGCTCATATTAATCCGAACGATCTGAATTGCACATCGCTACATTTCCTCCTAGAACTTATTCAACCCATTATACATATCTACCAAGACAGTACTATACCCAGTAGGTGGTACATTCACGTTAATATCCAAAATTGAGACTCACCCACCTCACAAAATAACGTGACATATTTTAACATATTCGTTATACAAATGAAAATATGGATTATATTTCGTTAGTAAAAGAGTTATGCAGATATTCAATGCACTACATTTTAGTTTTTTAAAACATTCAAGAGAAATTACGTGTCCATACACAACATAAAATGTTACCGTTTTCAAACAAAAAGTTAATTTTGAACAAACACTAGGATCAAAAGAAAGGAAGACGTTATACCGATCATCTGTCACTAAAAATAACTAGATATTTATGATAAAATCAACATTTGCGATGTAAAGATAGTTTTAGGTGAGTGCGTTGACAAATAATTGCAGATTTTTTAAGTTAGTTAATTTTTCAGTGTGCTATGAAGACATGTTGTTCTTTTACTACTATATTTAAACTTATTTTAGACACATACGGAAAAACTTATTACTAAATTACTGTGGTCGGTGACATGAGATGTCAACGCAGTCTGAGTTGACAGTATTTTAGCGTCAAAAAACTTATTTTCCCCCACCATTAATATCGAAAGCTGATTAAGGCGCAAAGAACACTGTTTTTAAAACAAAAACAAAACACGATGAGGGTTCAGTATTTTAAGACACAATTTCACATAGTTTTGTCACCTTTGTGGTTTTAGTTGTGTTTTATAAGCAGGCAAAGAACAAAAAACTAATACGGCTTTTTTGTTATAGTAATATTCTGTGAGTGGTGGTACTATTAAAACAGAAACGACAGGAGAATCGTTGGTTTGATGTTCTTACCAAAAACGTTATTGGTAAGTATCCAAGGACGTTGTAAAACTTCTGCTTAGTTAATGGTGATGATATATGTGAGACATAGTTTTGATTACTGCAAGACCAAACTTCGTGCTTACTACAGTTCTTAACTTACTGACACACAGCACTTGACGTCGGATAATTGAGTTTTAATTAGTTCGTAGTCACCGTCGGTCGCCAGACAGGGTCCTAACCAGTCCGATAAAAGTGGGAGGATAACTAACTAAGAAAAATCTTCAAGTATAGAATAATGAAAATAAGTTCTCCACACATTTATTAAAATAAAGTACACATCGAACCGGTTGGCCACTATCAAAATTTAGATGATAAAGCTATCGAGACTTCGTAAACCGTCGATTGCCAGATTCTTGGATAAAAGGAAAGTTAATAATCCAAATCAGTTCCCATTAAATTACTTCCGATGCTACACTTTACTGTTCTGATATCTCAATACACTGTTCAAATCTATGTAAAACACTCGTAGCAATGGTTAAACTAACTCAGTCTTCTTCTTACTTCTTGCTACCCCGCACAGTTCATACAGCGTCTCACATTACGGGACGCGAGCCGTCCGCTACCATACCTCGATAACGACTGACTTTAAACAACGTATACATGCGCTCACTTCGGCGCTACTTGCGGGTCGGCGGAATGCTACTGTTATGTTACATTCTCCAACTACCAATTTGTGATAATTGTTCAGGTTTTTTCCAAAAGAAACTGAAGAATTATCATTACAAAAAAAATAGAAAATTTACAAATACCAAGTTTCAAACTCTCGAGCGTGGCCAACCTACTAACCTAAGATACACAAAGCCATTGAACATATTTAAATAAAACCAGGCACACAAACAGAATCAGAAAAAAACCTATAAAGAAAAAATACACGAAGGAACCACATGAAATTGTTATAGCTTTTTTTTGTGGTCACAGTTCTCAAATAGACTGTCAGCTCTCAAGAAAATAAAACTGAAAAAAAAAGAACATGTATACAACATAATAATATTGTCGCTTTCACCGCAGGCTCTATGGGTGGAGTCCTCGGTTGCGACACTGGTAGAGGTCATTCACCTCTATACTACTTTTTATCGAAGCACTTCACTCACTACACTGCACTACACAAAGCCTACTGTTGTTGCTGCTGCTGCTTAGCTTTTGGCATTTCTTAGGCAGGGTAGGGTATTGGAAATGTAGGTTTATTTTGCTGGCTTTAGCCGGAAAAATCAAGGTTTTATTCGCCGAAGCGACTAAGAAATACGCATACGCCAAATAAGGAAAAATTAGGAAAAATAAAGGATAAAGGGTGTTCCCTATTTGTGACCATTGCGGAGTAGGTAGATATCCTTGTCCAACATACATCGAGGTAGGGCTTATCTCTACCCCTGTCACGTTATCTTTCCACTTCCATTTAATATATTCCCTGTCGATTTTCTTCTTTTCTTTACGTATCTGTGGTTGCTTCAGCTTCCCGACATCTTCTTTACAAGTTCCGCCGTCTACTGGTATTGATTCTTCATCTCCATAACGCTCTTTAGTTGACAAAAATGTTCCGCACTCTTCGCATACCGTACCAGCGGCTGCCGCGTACTCTAATTTATTTTTGGCACAGGTACCAACACTGTTTACGCATTGACTGTTACGCGGGTGTTGGCTGCTGTCGCGCGCGCCGGCTGCACTGTCATGAAATATATAAGGCTCCCGCACAACTTTAACTCCGTCCAGGCGTACCTCGCCTGTCTTCATTTTTTCGAACAGTCAATTTCTATCATTATAATTTCACAATCGTGTAATTTCTTTTGTTCTCTCCAAATGTGTTCTTGAATTCTTTCGTTTTCAATTTCAAAAATGTCATCTTGGCCTTCTCCTCTGATCTCGGATTCTTCGACTTCCATTTCCTGGTCAAATTCATTTTCATCTTCTACATCATCCGCCTTCAATTCTTCACTAGTACTGGTTAATAAAATTTTCTCGCATCTTGTCGGTTCCTCTTCAACCTCGTTATTAAATACTGTATCATGTAGACATATTTCTGGTTGATCCTTTTTCTTCCTCAAGCCTATTTTTTCTTCTTTTACTAATAATATTTTCGCTGTATTTGGCCTCTTTTCTGCCTCCGCCGCTGGCGAAGCCTTCTCAGTGGCAGACACTAGTTTAAATGTCTGGTGCTGTCTTCTGAAACCACGGCTACCCTCTGTTCTTCATTTTGCAATCGGTAGTTGTGATTCTGGAACCGCCTATGAGATTTTTCTCCCTCTGTGTTTTCCTTTAGAACTCCGTCTTGCCGGCATGAGTTTTCCGGTTCTTTCCGAAAATTTCTATTCCCTTCTCTTCGGTGGTTTTCCTGTCGGGATCCGTTATTTTGAAAATAATTAGAGTTATGTTGTCCCTGGTATCTTGTTCTGTACATTCTCTGCTCTTGTACATCTAATCTTCCCAGCATATCTACAGCATCCTTTATGGAGCAGATATTGTGGCTAGTAAGTATTAGCTGTGTCTGTTCCGGTAACCTAGCCGCAATCATTCGTACATACTCTTCTTCACTACGAGGCTGGTCTAAGTATCGACAAGATGCATAGCACCGCATGAAGAAATCGGTTTGCGATCCTCTTCTCGGGTCATAACGGTCACCACACATTAATTCTGATTTTACGGCGATCTGCCGTTCTGCCGTTCTGCCGACCAGTAAAGATTAAACAAATCCTCTTTGAACTGTGCAAAAGATGAAAATTCCTCCTCCAATTGCTCTGCCCACAGTCGAGGTCCTGCTCTTAAATGTTTTATTACCATATTAATTTTCTTCTCCTCACTAGCAGCAAAAAAGGTGGAAAATTTTCGAAGTTTTTAATAAACTTTACAGGATGGATGCCATTTCAGTCAGAAAATTCTTCCCAATCAATCTTTTCGTCGTAGCATTGAACAGGAACTACTGTGCCCTTTCCGGTTTCTTTGTACTTACAGAATTCTCCTCTCACTACACCCGGCACTTGTCTTAATACCTCTTGCTTTATAAATAGCGGCGCCTGTGCCTTCATTCACTCATCCACAAATACGGCAGTTGAGACTTTTAAATTCTCCAACTTCTCATCTAGCTGTTCCACCTCCGCAGTTATCCCAAACTTCACTTCCGCATAGCCCTGTCGGGTACCTTCTTGCAATGTCTGGAACTGTTCTTCTATCGTCTTTATACGGTGGCAGTGACTATCGCTTTTTTCTTGCAACTGCGCATACTGTTCTTGCAAGGCGTCGGTTTCCTAGCGCAAACTATTAGTTTCACCCTTTAACTCTTGTTTTAAATCGGAAAACTGGGTTGCTAAGTCCTCTGCTCGCATATTACACAAAGCACGATACTCTTCCATATCCTTACGTAATTCTGCTATTTGGGATTTGTGTTCTTTCAGAGACTTAGAATATAAAACTTCCGCGTCAGATTTTAGTTCAGCTTTTAGATTATCGAGCTTGGAATCAAAGGCTTGAGTACTTAACTTAAGATCTGAATCTAACTTTTCAAATTTATCATGTAAGATTTCAGTACTTGACTTAAGGTCTGAATTTAAATGTTCAAAAATATCATGGAGGATTTCAGTACTTGATTTGAGGTCCAAATTTAAGTTTGCAAATTTTGAAATTAGGGTCTCAGTATTTATACTAATATCTGACTTTATATTTTCTAACTTGGAATTTTGAATCTCGGTATTCATACTCATATCTGACTTCAGTGAGCACATTTCCGCTCTCAGTATTTCCACCACCTCAGCGAGACTTAGACTAGCGTCTCCTTCTGTACCCGGCATGATTATAAATTTTACACAGAAAACAGGATCACAAAATATGGCAAATTCACTCCCCGCGAATCAGACAACCAAACCACAACAACGCCGTTACGAAGCGCCAGCTGCTGCAAGCTATGTAGCTAAGCATGCCATTTAAAGCAAAACAAGGAGAACGAAAGGTTGCACTATAGGCATTACTACAGGTGGAGTTTAAATAATTGTTTCCGTCATCACTGATGACAAAGGAGTAGTAAATGTATAGTCAAGTTAGCAGAGAAAAATCTTGTCCGATTTTCTTCCTCGATATTTTACAGGAAAAATGGAAAATTCTCAGGAAAATTAGGAAAGGATTTAAGCCTTCAAGAATAGCCAAATAAGCAGCGCACAGCGCGTCTTTAGCTTTCGACGACTCCGCACGACGACTCTCCTTTCTGCACGATGCCTCACTCCCGCCTTCGTCGTCTCGGCTGCCCAGCTCCGCGTCGAACAATGTAGAATATCTTCTCCGCTGCTCTTTGACCAGCCGCGCTGCCTTCGTCGAGTGGAACTTCTTCCCATATATTGTCTCTGCTTCTTCCACACCTTTGCGTATTGTCGACACCTGTTTCGATTGTCGTCGTCTTCATATCACTAGTTTTCCTATTATCTTTTGTGCGTTTTCCCAGGATTTGAGAAAAATTGTCTCTCCTCCTAGTAGTAATTTTCACCACACAGTCCTGTCACTCGTCACCATGTAAGACTTCTGCTTAGTTAATGGTGATGATATATGTGAGACATAGTTTTGAATACTGCAAGACAAAACATCGTGCTTACTACAGTTCTTAACTTACTGACACACAGCACTTGACGTCGGATAATTGAGTTTTAATTAGTTCGTAGTCACCGTCGGTCGCCAGACAGGGTCCTAACCAGTCCGATAAAAGTGGGAGGATAACTAACTAAGAATAATCTTCAAGTATAGAATAATGAAAATAAGTTCTCCACACATTTATTAAAATAATGTGCACATCGAACCGGTTGGCCACTAAATAAAATTTAGATGATAAAGCTATCGAGACTTCGTAAACCGTCGATTGCCTGATTCTTGGATAAAAGGAAAGTTAATAATCCAAATCAGTTCCCATTAAATTACTTCCGATGCTACACTTTACTGTTCTGATATCTCAATACACTGTTCAAATCTATGTAAAACACTCGTAGCAATGGTTAAACTAACTCAGTCTTCTTCTTACTTCTTGCTACCCCGCACAGTTCATACAGCGTCTCACATTACGGGACGCGAGCCGTCCGCTACCATACCTCGATAACGACTGACTTTAAACAACGTATACATGCGCTCACTTCGGCGCTACTTGCGGGTCGGCGGAATGCTACTGTTATGTTACAACGTGCACTTAAAACTTTTGGTAATTGACGAGCTGCTGTGTTTGTTATCGGACACGTCCGAAATCATTATTTAATTTCGCGATTTATTCGCTTTTTGATACTTGAAGTTTTTATTGTAGGAAAAACTTTTCACTCCATACTGATGTTAATACTACGGTGAACTCTCCCGACAGTAGTCCGTAAAAAATCTGCACTGATTTAAGGGGTAAAATTGTTACAAGTCATATGGTATCCCAGAATAAAACAAGAAGTTTCACAAGTGCGAAAATTTTAGAAGCTGATAATAATAAATAATTAATGACAATTAACAATTGTTTTTATATTTTTTTAACGGTTGTTTATGTGACATGAAGTTTGGAGGAATACACAGGAAGCTGGGAACCAGGAAAACATAATGCTTGTCAACACGTGTATGCGAGTTGTCTGCTGCGGTCTTGGTAGGACTCAGCCGCTGACACTGAAGGCGTAGCGGGTGTCGACCCGGAAGCATGGTGGCTAGCCCCCGGTAGTTGCTGGAGTAGACGGTTCGAGTCCAGCCTCGGACATAAGTGATTTTCATGAACTGTTACGTTCTTCCTGTGTTTAATGTACAGTCGATCACTAAATTCACATCATACACCAACTGAAAAGCCAAAAGAATGGAGACGATACACGTATCGATAAACTATCACAAAATCTTTCTTGGTTTATTTTTTACTAATTCAATCTTTAAATGTATGTTATATTTTTTAAATGTCACGGAAAAGATTATTTACCAAGGATTGGAAAGGAATCTGGCCACGGCATTCAAGTATGAAATAGTCCCCTGTTGGCCTGAAATTATTTCATTAATCCTCTGAAAACCAAAACCTGGATTTTGTTGACCGTGACAAACACAAAATTACTGACAAATATACATGAAAGTTGGCATACAAACTGTCAGTGCCAACAGAACCGGTAAAAATTTCAACGATTGCATGAAAAGAAGTACAGCTTCCAAGACTTACTTTTAACTTAGAAATACAAGCCAAAGCTTTGATATGACAAAACTAGTTTTCGTAGCAGTTACTGATTCAAAATGCTATTCAGGCTTCCTATCAGAAGAAATTGTTCTACTGTCTTCTTTGTATAGGCCTAATTAATTACGTTAAAAGCAAAATTATAGTCAGAACGGATAAACGTTTTGATCATAAAAATTTAACAATTTCCGTCAAATCGCCTAAATCAGGTAATGGTGGGTTGTTTTTTTGTTGTTTAATGTATTTATTATCCGTTCAGCAAATATTGCTATACAGGACGGTGTTGAATTTTACAAAAATCATAACTTACATATTATCATGGTAGAGGTCAACCCACAAGGCCCCTCAGTGACTACAATACAGTGATATAATAAATTTTTATAACAATGTTAACAACATTAATGTCAGTATTAAAAACAGTTATCAGAAATATAACAGTAATCCAAACAGTTAAAATGAAATTGGTTTAAAATAATTACACTTTATATATATATATACATTTAGATCGAGCGCTGACAAAAATCTGATCTATACTTAACAAACGAGATGTCAAATAGAAGGTGACAGGCCACACGGTATTTAATTTATTAGCTGGTTCACTTCTTTTTCTGTTTTATAAATTTGTAAATGTAAGTAATATTTAACTCTCTGTGTAGCTGACTATTTCTTACATACCATGGTGAGTTCACTGCTAATTTGAGTAGTTTGTTTTGAAATATTTTTATTCTATGTAATTTGCTACGGCTAGCACATCCCCATATAGGACATGCATATGTTATTAGTGGCCGTAATATCATTTTGTAAATTAGCAGGCAGCATTCTGTTTTTAATGATGATTTTTTGTTTAACACAGGATACAATTTGTGTAATCTGGCATAGGCTTGGTTTAGTTTGTTGTTAATGTGTATGTTCCATGTTAAGCGCCTGTCAAGATCGACTCCTAGGTATTTATTAGGTTGATCATTTGGATTCCATGCTATGTTACTTCCCATGATGTTTATCTCCGGGGGGTTTGGTGGGCATCTGAGAGTGAAGATTTTGGTTTGACATTTTGCGGGATTTAAAAATATACGCCACTGATTGAGCCATTTAGTTAATTGCGTTATTGTTTCCTGAAGGTTATTGCGTGCAATATGAATGTCATTGTGCGAAGAGTATATTATTGTGTCATCAGCGTACTGTGCATTCGAGGTGTTTTGAGGAGTCGGTATATCTGAGGTGTATATGTTGAATAGCGTTGGCCCTATGACAGATCCCTGTGGGACTCCTGCAGCTATTGATCGTGCTGTGAATATTTTTGTGTCTATTCTTACGCTGAAAGTTTGATTTTGTAAAAAGCTTTCTAAAATTTTATACAAATATAGAGGCATTCCTGTGTTTTTAAGTTTATATAGTAGGCCAATGTGCCATACTTTGTCAAATGCCTGGGCAACATCGAGAAAAGCAGCCAATGTGTGATGTTTGAGCTCAAAGCCCTTTGTAATATCTTCTACCAGGCGTAGTATTTGGTGTAAGGTTGAGTGCATAGGGCGGAAACCAAACTGATGAGGTGGAATAGTTCCCGTAGTATTTAGGAAGGAAGTTTGTCGCTTCCGTATTGTTTTTTCTAGCAGTTTTGACAAAGTAGGGAGTAAACTTATGGGTCTGTAACTAGAGGGCAGGGATGCTGGTTTGTTAGATTTGTTGAAAACTATGATATTAGCATGTTTCCACTCTATTGGGAAATATCCGGTACAGAGAATGCTGTTGAAAGGTGACGTGAGGTAGCTTACTGCCTTTGGGAGTAATGACTTTAGCGCGATGTTAGGTATGTTATCGTGGCCTGGGGATTTTCGTACAAGTAAGTTCTTAATTATTTGTCGCAGTTCTTTTGGAGTAGTGAATTTGACGTAATTCTCCGCGCCAATGGTAACATACTGATTAGAATTTTCTATTGTTGTGTTGAATTCATGATCTATTATAGGGTTTGGTTTGAAGGTATTTTCGAAATGATCTGCTAAGATTTCGCATTTATCTGAAGCGCTGGAAATGTATGTACCATTCCATTTTAAGGGTGGTATGATAGTGGGTTCCTTGAGAATATGTTTTGTGATTTTCCATAGAGACCTGTGCCAGGTTCCATTTCCGATAGATACTTTTGGTATGATTCGTAACGAAATGAGTCAAGTTCTGTTTTTACCAGTCTAATTAATTGGTTTAGTAGTAGGCGTTGGTGTGGGAGTCGCTGCCTTTGTCACTGTCTGCGAGTTTGATTTTTATAGTTGATTAATTCAATGATTCATTGCGGTATTTTTTCATGGAATGATCTAAACGATTTTGTTTGTGATTTTTTGGTCAATAGTTCTATCGCCTGGTGAATTGCGGTCGTTAGTTGTCGTACTCCTTCATCAATATTATCTTTATTATCTTGCCTAGAGAATGATGGTAATATCTGATTAAGATTAATTTCGAATAGATTCCAGTTTACTTGTCCGGTTAATATCTTTGGTGTTTGTTCTGATATTTCTGGGTTTGTACCAAATTTTGCTAACACCGGAATGTGGTCGGTTGTTGCTGTGTTCTTAACTGTCTCCAGTAGCATGCTTAGTACAGAATGAAATATTGATTGATATTCACCAATCTAATCCATGTATCAACAAATTTACTGTTATCGCAGCTATCAGTCAGAGTAGCCAGTCATTGCCATATCTTTATGGCAGAGTATGATTGAGTCTGTTGTCTTTCGACAATTACTCCAGATGCATTTGGATGTGGTTTGACTTCACGGTAGATTTGTCTTCTTGTGTGGCTTCTTCTTGTGTCTTCTTTGGCGGCAGCTGCGGTACAGCAGCCGCACTGGTGGAGCAGGCGACGAGTTGCGCAAGCAGCTCAACGACCTTGAGAAGCTGTGGCCCCCATCCGGGCCCGTCCGCGCCACGCCCACAGCATGTGTGGGGGGGGGGGGCGGGCTGTCTGGAGGAGGTCGCGGTGGCGCTTGCTCTAGGCTCGGCAGCAGGGTTGGCAGTCTGACGATACTTTGCTTTTGTTTTTTTGCCACCCTGCTCCCCAGCAGTGGGCTTTGCCCGGTGATGTTTCTTCTTCATCTTCTTGTTTTGCTGCAACCTGCTGGGACACGCACGGTGGCACGCAGCGTGCGGTCCCCCACAGTTGCAGCAAATCGGGTCCTCCCTCGGCCTTGGGCATGCCGAGTGCAGGTGCTCTCCACCACACCGAACTCACTTCTGCTTGGCAGTGCATTGGCTGGCGAGGTGGTTGAACCCCTGGCAGTTGAAACACTGAGCTATTTCTAGCGTCAGCGGCTTCCTGCCAGGTGTCTTGGTCTGCGTGGCGGTAGTCCTAGTTGTCGCCTCGATAACTTGCTCTTTCGCGGGCGAAAGCATCCGAGGGACAGCAAGGAGGGTTCTAATTTCTACTTCTCGCAGCATCTCGACGATTGCATTGAAGTCGTGTATGCAATTTGGGTAGATGATGAGTCCCGCAATCATCGGGTGCGCAAACACTGGCAGAATCGCTCTGCGCTGCATGCGCCCGAGTAGCGCGACGATACCATCGGTCGCGAGTGCGAGGATTACTTGGGCAGGCCCCTCCTCCAACAGATGGTCTGACGTGTCCATCTTGTTGGAGTCCTCTCGCGGCGTAGTCGCCAAGCTGGTTGCCTCCTGGCTAGCTGCAGGCTTCTTCTTGCTCCGTCCCATCTCTTGAAGATTCGCGGCGACGGCTCAATACGAGGCCCGGCAGCTGGTGTATAGCTAGCTCTCACTCACTACTCACTCAGCTATGGCAGACACCGCTGCATCTACTGACGCCGCCACGACGCAGAAAGCCAAGTTGAGGAAGAAGAGGAACAACAAGTTTGCGTTCCCAGGAGAAATCGGCTTCTACGCCGAAGCCTCCTTTCTAGCGGCAGGAGCCACGGAACGCGTTGTTGAAAGCGTCAGGCCTGAAGAGTGGTCGATGAAGCTATGGAAACGTCGCCTGGACCGTGGTAACCCCAAGAAATGGAAGTTTTTCATCGCAATCCTACTGGACGATCTGCAATTCTGCTGGGAGGTCCCAACTAGCGACTTCGCCACCTTTAAGATGTTTCTCTCAAGTCAAGAACACAGTCATCTTGCAGAGAAGATTCTCCCAGCGGGAGTCGCAGAGTGGCCGGAGGCGCTTGTGTTTCCGACCCCTCTAGCTAGCGACTTCGGCTGGGAGAAGTACGCCGACCTCATAAGGCGACGATTCAAAACGATCTGTTTTGATTCGACGAGCGACCGTAACTTCCTGACCTCTCCGATCAGGAGGTCACCGCAGAAATCAACAGCCTACGCAGTGGAGGGACCAGTGCCACTCATCTTTGTCCACTACAAGAGAAACTACACCCGCATCCTGATCAATCTGCATCGCCGCATGAAGCTGCCCCTATTCTGTTGGCCTGACCAACAAGGGATAAAGATCCTGCCGGCCTGCCTCTACGACTTCGA
Source organism: Vandiemenella viatica (assembly GCA_031002005.1). NCBI lineage: Eukaryota > Metazoa > Arthropoda > Insecta > Orthoptera > Morabidae > Vandiemenella > Vandiemenella viatica. Next base: position 124,676,391 of record CM061920.1, read on the forward strand.
GACGGTTATAGATATCCTACAGAATCGCTCCACCAACCATCACGTAATTTTCCACGACGGAGAAGAAGACTACACCACTGCAGTGGAAAAAGAAGCTCCTGAGCAGCAGAATCCAGAGGGCCACAACAACATACTCCCTGTTGTAGCGAGTACTAGCGCTACAACGCCGACCATCGATGAGAAATTGACCGCTTCGCCACCCTGGGCACAGTAATGCCAAGAACCTGGCACAAATATAAGGTACCGCTCAGTATCATCTACAACCCAATTTAATGCAATGCAACCATACGAACATCAGTGGGGTTTTTTCACCAAGGTCATCTATGATGACCACAGTCATGGTTTTTCCCCCTAAAGTGTAATAAATAGTGTCCCCAAAACCAACCCTAACCTGAAAACACTGACAAAACTACCAATGGTAGTGGGGTCAAACTACACAGCCGCTGAGGCACACGACACACACAAAAAAAAAAAAAAAAAAAAAAAAAAAAAAAAAAAAAAAACACAGCAGCGGCAGTCGAGTTCTGGATCGCAACAGCAGCGGCAGGTTCCACTTCATCATCCAGTAACAAGACAGAAGAAGAAGACGGAGCCTCAGAAGACCGATAGAGCTCGCACCAGCCACTCCCAAGTTCCAGGACGGCGAGAAGATCGACTGGATGCCCTCATCGATCTTCTCAATAACCTCGTCAACCACCTGGCTTCAAAGGAAGACTTGCGAATCTCGCCGCGGCAGCCCTAATGGGCACCACAGCAACAACGGATGACCATTTCTGGGATGGCAGATGTGCTGGCATTCCATCTAGTAAAGAAGCATCATTTGAAGACGACAACAATCAACAACTTACACCACCGAGAAGACACACCAGCAGAGAAGTTTTGCACCACCCAAATACTTCTGGAGGCAATGTCTTCGGACAACATCCTCCACCCCCTCCTGCCTACTAAGACATAGGCAGTGACGGTGCTGTGCTGCTGCTGCTGCTGGCTGCTGGCAGCCGAGTCATGTTATCGCAGCTATAGCAGGATGGAATTCAAAACTTTGAAGGCATAACAAAGTTTTTATTTGGTTAAGCCTTTACGACTAGCCGATTTCAAGGTCATTAGGGCCTGAAGAACGCTGGGGAAAGGAACGCCAAGTATTGCAACCATGGAAATTCGGGAAACACATCGCGGCATTCACTTGGAGTAATTTCGGAAAACTATGGAATATTGTCTCTGCCTCCCGCTCCCCTAATGATAACCACTATTTTCTCTAACCAGTATCTCACTTTTCCATTTGATATCCTTATTTCGTTCTGATGATATTTTTTTAGCTTAACAATTTCGGTGTCAATTCTATTAATCAGGATGATTTTTTTATTAATGCAATAGAACACCAGTAAAATATTTCAGGTACATTTGTGCTGTCCTTTCAAGACTAATTTAAATGGTAGTAGGCCTACCAACGAAATCCACTATTTTCCACTGCCATCTGAAATTAAATAATGTGTTATTTTTATCATTATTAGTAAGATGACAAAAACATCATGATTAATTATTCAACGTTCTGACTGACAACGTAAGCTATAATTAATGAATTACGCTGATATGCACGACTCAGTACCTACACTTTCATTTTTTATTTTTTTTATTATTTTACTTTTTGAGGTTGGTAACAGGTTTTGCATATATCTCTATGATTTATTCCCATGGAGGAAGGAATAATATGGAGACGACGCAAGAGACCTTTACCACGCATGGGAGTGAAGCAGGCCGGTGGAGGAGTGGGGGGGGGCATGGCCGGAGTGGTGGGGGCTTGACCGCTTCCCAACAAACACGGGGAATATATACAAACACCTCAAGGGGACTCTAGGATAAACGTGACGCCGCAATCTGGTGATGGATTATTATGTAACTCGATGAGATAAATAAAAAATGAAGAATAATTTTTTTTGATATCCTGCTTAGTTTTCGAGATATTCTGTCTCAAATGTGAAATGGTTTTGGTTGAAATTCAGAAGAAAAAATTATTCAAAGTCAAATTTTATGATGAATTTTTATTTAAAAAGACGAGACAAATAAAAAATAAAGAGTAAAATTTTTCGATATTTCACCTAGTTCTCGAGATATACTGTCTCAAAAGTGAGGTGTCTTGAGTTGAAATGCAGAAGAAAAATTTCGCAAAAGTCAAATTTAATGATGGATTCTTATGTAACACGACGAAAAAACTCGATAATAAGGAATAAATGTTTTCTATATCTTGCCTAATTTGGGGGATATACAACATCCAAATTGAGGGGTTTAGGTTTGGATGCAGGCTGGACCAAAAATTAATTCTGTCAAAGCCACAATGATTACATGGTTGACATGCAGAATGGATATTTCAGTTTTATTACTACCACTTGTGGTTAGTCTGAAATGTGTCCTAGACCAGAAAAAAAGTAAGAGGACCCACTCTAGGGATTAGAAACCCAGACATTTTGTAGGCTGGTACCAGAAATAAAATGTTTATTCAGTCACCTTAATGAACATTCTCTTGATCAAGATGTGTTGTCTAATTTCACACCCCTACTTATTAGGACAATTGTAAAAAAATTATCTCTCAGTTAGATTTAGATACGGGGGGGGGGGGGGGGAGAATTTTGTACAAGAAGAAAAGAGACTAAATTAGAAACACATTCCCCAAATTGATTTTGTTCAAAGGCCAATAACTTCTTTATTTATGAAGCCCATTTTTATTTCTGCATGAACCTGTTTCGACATAAATAGATGAGAAAGATTTCAAAATCGGTAAAAATAGGTATAGACGTATTTACAAACAGAAACAAGTCTTATATGAAGCTTTAAAAATAACCTAAGTCAATGGCCTGAAATAGCTATTTAAAAAATTAATAAAACTCACAGCTTCTCACATAACAGTTAATTTCATCATCCATTGTCAGTATAATCAGCAACGTGACGAAAGAAATCGTAATAGTAAATTCACTGAATCGCGAAGTAAAACACGCCCCTTTAAATCTCATTTTAAACACTCGTTAAAAAATAATGCTAGTCTATTATGTGCAAAATAGCAAGTTTGCTGATTTTCTACACTACACCAAGAAAAATTTGAGAACAAAGCCATCCCATTGAGAGCTATGACTAAATATTTATAGACGTGCTGAAAAGTTTGCGGTGTCTACCGCTCACTTCAACAACGATAATTACAATTCAACTTACTTATGAAATGATATTCCAGGTTCTTTCCTGTCTGGCCTATTTGTGCAACCGTACGCAACACAAGCTGGCATTTTTAAACACTTATACACAATACTAAATGAAATAATCACTGCATCTACCACAATGTGAACACCTTAATTGTTGGGAAGCGCCATATGGTCGCTGCCGGTGCTGCCACCATGCGGGAGAGTTTAGTGCTTGCTTCACCGATTTAACGTCACTTCTCCTCCATATAATTCCTTCCTCCATGTTTATTCCAGACTCTGACCTTCATATTTCTGGAACACACTCTGCTTTTTAATGTCGATTAAAACGAGATCCTTCTCTAACAATTATGAGCTGTACCGGTACCTACTTATATGTTTTAGAAATACTCTTAGTATTCAAATTTAATAGGGCGCTAATGACCCCGCTGTCGACGCGCCCTAAAACAACAACAACAACAACATCAAATTTAATTTTGATTAATTAATTCTTATATTATAATCTGACACTAAAATCACTGCTTGAAAAAAATTATAAACAATTGAATAATACACATTATATACGGTAAATATTTTTCTCATAGAAGTTTTTTTGGTGTGACTAGCTAAAGAAATATAGATCCTACAAGTAAATACCGTTGCTAGGCAACAGAAGTTGGATGGTCCCAAACTTTATAAGAGGCAAAGTATGCAAAATTCTCGTTCCAAAACGAAAGTGTCATACTTTTTGACGTGACACTGTGACATAGGAACTATGTTGCAGGCTGAAACAATCTCGTTCATTAAAGATTTTGTTGCTGGTGGAATCGCTGCCGCCATTGCTAAAACTGCTGTAGCGCCTCTTGAACGAGTGAAAGTACTTTTACAAGTGCAGAATGTCTCGAAGCAGATTACTGCCGACAAAGCCTACAAGGGAATGATTGACTGTTTAATCAGGATACCCAAGGAACAGGGGTTTCTCAGTTACTGGAGAGGTAACCTAGCCAATGTTGCAAGGTATTTTCCGACTCAGGCATTCAATTTTGCGTTCAAGGACAAGTACAAGGAAATATTCGTTAGTGGTGTTGATAAGAAGAGACAGTTTTGGAGATATTTGCTTGGGAATGTGGCGGCCGGTGGTGCGGCTGGAGCTACATCCTTGTGCTTTGTCTATCCTCTAGATTTTGCCCGAACGCGATTGGCTGCCGATATTGGAAAAGCAGGTTCCGCAAGGGAATTTACAGGTATCGGAAACTGTATTGCTAAGACTTTCAAATCAGATGGCTTTCTAGGATTGTATAGAGGATTCAGTGTGTCAGTGCAGGGTGTTATTGTATATAGAGCTTCCTACTTTGGATTGTTTGATACTGCAAAAGAAATGTTACAAAATGATAATAAAACCACTTTCATAACTTCATTATTGATTGCTGAGGTTGTAACTGCATTTTCGTGTTTTGTTCCATATCCGTTTGATACTGTTAGTAGACGTATGATGATGCAGTCTGGACTTGCAAAGACCGATGTCATGTACAATAACGTTGTAGACTGTTGGAAGAAGATATACAGAAAAGAAGGAGCAAGGGCATTTTTTAATGGTGCATTTTCCAATGTTCTTGCTTGTACGGGCGGTGCGCTTGTCCTTGTGCTTCATGAAAAAATTAGGGCACTTATGTAGCATCTCTCAGACCTTGTAGTTCTTGACTCAGATATAAACTCTCACTGCAGTTAAGTAATTTTAAAACATTCTAAAACGAGTAGGCACCCCATCAACGCATAATAAAGTCGTTAAACGTCACTTTAATCATTTAAGGTGTTGCTGCATATATTGTGTCACATTGCTGAGTATTTTATTGCATGTACAACATGAAACTTGTAATAAAAATGGTCTTGTCAAATTTTTCCTTTGACGTATCACTGTTTGGGTAGATACAACAACAATAAGCACCCACGAGTTTCCTCTTTATTTTCGCATAAATTGAAAGCAGACCGCAAGCTGAAGCATATATTTCTTCATTTTGTATGAACCGTGAATAAATGGAAGCAGCAGAATTAATTTTTGTACGCACTATTTAGCGGTTCTCCTTGACGTCTCAGTTCCTGTAGCTTATTGGCTGCACATTATTGGTTGGATTTGTTTACGTTTATGTTGAAGTGCAGCTTGGACCACAGTAATACGTAACATGATATTGCGGATGCCCTACTGTCATGTGGTATGAGTTCTATAACTGCGGCCCAGACTACGTTAAAACTTAATCCATATTGCGTTTGGCTTAGTGTCATGTGCGAAGTGTTATCAGCTCTGGAACATTAGTGCAAAATCAACTATACCAACGAGTGGTAAGTGGTTTACTACCTGGACCAATTGCGCAAAAAGTAATCAAGTGAGAAGTGGCGTCAGCATTTGGCCAACTACTCAAAAATTACATGCGAGGTCCACATTACAACGTAGCCATAGAGCTGTTTGGTATGAAATTATATTTTATTTCGTATGCATGATGTTAGAAGCAATTCATACAACGGATGAAATATAGGCAGATAGCGCTAAACATAATTTCATGAATGATTGACTGGCAAACAATTACCAAAATAATTTTTGTGACCTTTCTAATTAAATCGAGTGCCTTTTTTTCAGCCAGTTTCATTAGAAATTCAACGATTAATATCAATTATAACCAAAAAAACTCGCTACCAATAAGCAAGTGGCACTGAAACGTCATAGTCTAGAAGGTATAACAGTTCAGATGGTATCAAAAACTAAACGCAGGAAAGTACTGGTTCTTGGAAGCAGTCTGGGTAGGGGGATTAGTGATATGGTTCTACCGGGGTTGGAACCTGATTATGATGTCTCCAGCAAAACCAATGCTGATCTTGGAAGTGTTAGACTGGTAGCAAATATAAAGGATGTAGCGAAAAACTTTTCAAAGGAAGGACATATTGTAATTGTGGGGGGACCAGGAAACAGTCTTTGTAAGGCCCTTAATTATTCAATTGAGGAAGACATTCCAGACATTTCCAAGAATACATGTCAGACAAATGTGGGATTTATGGGTACGCTATGGCATTATGATAAACCCTGGATGTGGCATCATATCAGGCATACAAATACATTGTTGGAAAAACATCTCTGGTAGCCTACAAATTAGCATACCACTTTTTTTTATGTAGCTTGCATTGGGAGGAATGCATACTCGGCATTGACTCCACCTGAATTTTGGAGGTAAAAGAAAGGAGATCAGAGGATGCAAGGTGAGTGAGAGGTAATAAGAGGAATTTATTAATGGCCATTTTAGGGTAAATAAAATAATATATTAAAATGTCAAAAGGAAACTAAATTCTCTGCTGATCAAAATTTATCCAGATTTGAAAATCTGAATGACATGCTGGTATATACTGATAAAGAAAACTACTCTTAATAACTGAATCAAAGTCTTCAGACCACTAGTCTACATCAAAATGTAAGCAGAATATTTAGATCAATCAATTAAATTACCAAATTCCTAAAAGAGTCCAAACTTCCAAAAATTTCACTGTCGAGGTTTTCTGTTTCTCTGAACATCATTTGTCTGACACACTCATCTGTCCATCCCTAAGTGTAAATTCAGCTATCCTCATTAGAGATGTAATATGGATAAAAGGGGAATAGCAATTATTGTTATAAATAATATTTAATGTAACCGAACTGTATAGAACAACACTTTGAATTTTGTATTACAAAACTGGATATTGGGGGGAAAAAACTGTTCATAGTTATAGCAGTCTACTGGATATCCCCTGGAATTTTCAGTCTAGTTTTATCACTGTTAGAATCAGTTTTACCAAACAAATAGTATTATGTCAAGATTTAAATGTCGACTTTCTCAATTACTGCAGTGAGATACTAGGTATGGAAGCCTTGATGTTGTCTTGTAGCTTAATGGTTGTTGTAAATTTCTCTTAAAGAATATAAAATACCTGCAGGACTACATTTGACAATTTTTATAGGATATCTCTCAGTACAATAATTACAGCATGCTTCCTGTAATAAGTAGAATTAGGATGCCCAGTTATTTTACACAAGTCCTAAAGCACTGTAATATGCACACACAAAACAACTTGTGTATAAAATAAATATTAATAACAAAATAACAAAATTTTTAATAGTTTCCTTAAATAGTGAATAATGGTCAGAAGTTCACATTAATACAAAATTTTATTCCATTCTAAAAATATTTCTAATACATTTTGAAGGATATTTTAAAAATTGAAAGTTGTCAACATACCAAACAATAAACTGGGTAACAAATACTACAGCATCTAGTAGAATGTAAAGGAACCTTTGTACAGAAGTAAGAGAATCAGATTATTACAAACTTTATTCTAAAATACTAAGAAATGTAATCAGGAAGGCCAACAAACAACATCTAATTATCAGAGAAAATAGAGAATTCTAACAAACATGAAAGCTGTATGGAAAGTAATAAACTATGAAACAGGCATAAAAATATTACAAAATCGATCTTTAAATTGTGAAGTAGTGGAATTTTGCGAAATATTTAATTGTGGAGATACAATTGCCACCAGTAACAGTCTCAGAAATAAATAAATTCATGAAACAATTATACCTAAATATTCTTCCAGCTTTGACAATACTTCAAGTAAATTACTGAAAACATGTTCAGATTGTATCAATCATGTACCTGCCCACATTTGTAATGAATCCTTAATGCAAGGTGTGTTTGAAAATAGACTAAACTATGCAGTTGTAAAACTGTTATTTAAAAAAGGAGAGGCAACATTGGTAGATAACTATTGTTCCATTTCATTACTTTAAGGATTCTCAAAGAATAATAATAATAATAAATCATATAGAGTTATAAAACATGTTACACACTATAATATTCCTCACTAATTCACCATTTTGGTTCCAAAAAGGATCGTCTATAGAAATGGCTATATATTCATTTTTAAATAACAGATCTAAGGAACAGAATAATAAAATGAGTCCTGTGGGAACATTTTGTTATCTTGCAGAGGTATTTGACTGTGTAAATCATACTTTTGAAAAAAAATTGAATACTGTAGTATTTATGGAACCACAGGTAAATGGTTTAAATCATTCTTGGAATGTCGAAAGCATAAAGTTTCCCTTTTTATTCTAAAATCAATAAAGATGATTCATCAGACTAGGAGTAAATAAAACATGGAAGGTTCTGTCCTAGGATATGGTTATACATTAATGACCTTCCTGGAAACTTAACTGACAAAGTTTAGAGTTTTTATTTGCAGATGGCGCTAACCTGACTGTGAGAAAAACACCAAACAGCTATCTAGAATTTAATGTAAATGAAGTAGTTAGTGAAGAAGCAAACTGATTTAAGGCAAATTCATAAAAATTAGATTTTGGGAAAAAAAAAAAAAACATTATACTAGGTGTAAAATACAAAATTATGCATAGCCAGATTTACATATAAACTATAAAACAAAGAGTACAAAATTCCTTGGCATTCAAATAGATGAGAAACTCTGTTAGCATGTTTATATCACTTCACTACTGAAGAATTAAAGTAGTGCCACCTTCGCAATACAAACATGTTCTCTAACAGCAGATCGAGAATTAACAACACATTTTTATTGTCACATCATATGGCACAATTATTGGGAGAATTCACAAATTAAAAAAGTTTTCATAACACAGAAAAGAGCCTTTTTTTTAAAAAAAAAAAAAAATAAATACCTCAATTTTCTTACAATGACTTCTCAGAACATATATTCTCAAATGTGGTTTGTCATGAAACAATTTAACCAGTTTACATCTAATTCACTTACACAATATCAATCCTAGAACTAACTTACACAAACATCACTCGCATAGTAGTTAATTATTCTGGAATACACCTGTTTAATAATCTTCCCAAGATTATAAAAAGTTTGCAGATAATAAAGATATATTTAAAGAAAAACTGAGAGATTATCTTATTGGCAACTCCTTCTACTCCAGTCACGAATTTGAACAAAATAATTAATTGTATTCAATATGACTTTTGCAACTTAGTTGTCAAAATTGCACTTTCTTTATTGTCTTTGTAACGTATAATTGTTTTTACTATATATGGTGTAAATATTATTATTATGTGTTTTAACCATTAGAGGTTTCACATGTCAGAGCTCCTCCCTAAGCAGAGACATGGAACAAGATTGATAAATAAAATAAAAAAAATAAACATTTTACTTCAGTTGTAAAAAAACAATTGGTATAGATAAAGGATCCACAGAAAATGCCCTAAGGTTTCTTCAGGCTGCTTTCCAAAACAGATTTGTGGAAAAGCAATTCTTACTAGTAACAGTCTCAGAAATAAATAAACTCATGAAGCAATCAAAACCTAAATATTCTTATAGCTGTGACAACATTTCAATTAAATTACTGAATAGATGTTGAGACTGTGTTGGTTACATCCTTGCCCCATCTGCAATTAATCCTTAAAGCAAGGGGTATTTTCAAATAGACAATATCTAACTGTAAAACCATTAATTAAAAGAGAATAAGCAACATGTCTAGATCTATTTCTTACTACCAGAATTCACAAAGAGATTTGGAAAAGCCACGTATTGTAGAGTAATAAAACCCGTTACACACTATAATATTCACACTAATTCAAAGCCTACATTCAGGGCTGGCGCTAGAAATTTCGGGCCCAGGGTAAAATGGGCGACCTTTTTTTAGCTCTATAAAATGATCAGGCGACAATGGGCGTATTCTTGGCTTCATGGCCTAAGGGCCCCTATAGTCGGTGATCAGGCCCCCCATCAGCCGGCGGGGCCCGGGTACTTTTGACCCACTTACCACCCCCCCCCCCCAATGCCGGCCCTGCCTACATTCCAAAATGGAATCATCTACATTCATTTTTAAATAACATATTAGAGGAACTGAGCAATTAAATTTGTCCTGTAGGAATTTATGTGATCTTTCGTCATCTTGTGTTTTTTTACTATGATAGTTACAAATTAATTTTGAAAAAAATGGAAGTACTATGGTATACATGGTGTTACAGATAAATTATTTAATTCATACATGGAAATACAAATTCAAACAGTTTCCCTTTTTCATTCTAAAATTGCTAAAGAAACTTGATCAGACTGGGAGAAAATATAACATAGAATTCCATAATTATACTTCAATGATGTTACTGGAAACATATCGAACAAGGGTAAGAGCATTTTATTTTCAGATAACACTAACCTGACAGTAAAAAAATCAACAAACAATAATCTAGAATTCATTTGGAATGAAGCACTTAGTAATGTAGTAAACCACTTTAAGACCAACTCATTAAAATTAATTTTGATAAAATACAAATATATTATATTTAAAACAAAAAATTACATGCAACAGGATTTACATATAAACTATAAAAATAACACCATCTTGTAAAAAACAAATTTAAAATTCCTTGGGATTCAAATGTATGGGAAACTCCGTTAGCAAGACTGTATCACATTACTGCTGAAGATGTAGCGCACCTTTGCAATAATAACGCTTTTTCTAACAGCAAATCTAGAATTAGTGAAACAAATGTTGTCCTCCAATTTTCAAACAATCTTGTCACATGAAATAATTTTTTTGGAGGAAACACTTCACAAGGTACAAAAAATTTCATACCAAAGAAAAGATCTATCAGGAAACCAATAACATGATTGCAGGCAACTCTTTAAAAATTATATATATATATATATAATAGCAATGAAAAAAAGACACTAAGTAGTGGAAAGGAATCAAATTAGGATAGGGAAATGAGCCACCACTTACCTTTAGATGATGGATGTGGGGTGCGAACACACAGAAAAGACACAAACACAAATAATAAAGAATTTTTTGCTGGAGATTGCCTCACAGAAAGACCGCCGGTCGAGAAAATGGTGGGGGTAAATTCAAACATCGGAAAAGTAGAGGGGCCGTGAATAAGAGCTCATACCCAAGCAAAAATAAATATCCAAACTAACTTCTGGTTGGTGGGAAGATCAAAATATAATTAGAACTAAATATACATTGAAAAAAAATTATATAAAATATTATACAAATAAAATAATAATAATAATATTTATGAAGTAAACATCACCTCAGGTTAGTGGTGGTTCAATATAGGTAATGGAAAGGAGAGGAATAAAAAAAGGTTAAACATATGTACTACTAATAATAATGACCAGGTATTATCTTAAGTTGAGACCAGGTGGTTGCCTTGTGCCAAGTTTATACTGGTAGGCAAGTTCCCACCTTCTGAGTTCAGAGAAACTGCTGCTATTAGGGAGAACTCTGATAGCAGGGACTGTGTAACAAGAGTTGAAATAATTCAAGTCGTGGGTTATGGCATGGGCAGCAACTGGGTGCTTTGGGTTCTGTGTGAACACCGTCTGACGGTGGCCATTCATTCTTATGGAGAGTGTATTTGTGGTCAAACCTATATATATGAAACCAGGCAGTGGTTGCATGTTAACTGGTGTGCATGTGTATGGTGTACATACACCATGCTTCCATCACTTTCATCAACCCGGTCACAGGGGAAAGCTTCCCTATCATAGGACACGCCACCTGTGAAACAACGCATGTAATATACCAGTTAACATGCAACCACTGCCTGGCTTCATATATAGGTTTTACCAAAAATGAACTCTCCATAAGAATGAATGGCCACCAGTCAGACGGTGTTCACACAGAACCCAAAGCACCCAGTTGCTACCCATGCCATAACTCACGAGTTGAATAATTTCAACTCTTGTTACACAGTCCGTGCTATCAGAGTTCTCCCTAATAGCAGCAGTTTCTCTGAACTCAGAAGGTGGGAACTTGCCTACCAGTATAAACTTGGCACAAGGCAACCACCTGGTCTCAACTTAAGATAATACCCGGTCATTATTATTAGTAGTACATATGTTTAACCTTTTTTTTATTCCTCTCCTTTCCATTACCTATATTGAACCACCACTAACCTGAGGTGATGTTTACTTCATAAATATTATTATTATTATTTTATTTGTATAATATTTTATATAATTTTTTTTCAATGTATATTTAGTTCTAATTATATTTTGATCTTCCCACCAACCAGAAATTAGTTTGGATATTAATTTTTGCTCAGGTATGAGCTCTGATTCACTGCCCCTCTACTTTTCCGATGTTTGAATTTACCCAAACCATTTTCTCGACCGGCAGTCTTTCTGTGAGGCAATCTCCAGCTGCACCCACCTCTCATAATGTTCTCTCGTTGACGAAGGATTTTTTTCCCAAAAAATTCTTTATTATTTGTGTTTGTGTCTTTTCTGTGTGTTCGCGCCCCACATCCATATATATATATATATATATATTGTGTTTTGTCATAGAACATTTTATTGTGTTTACATCTAATTCACAGGTACACAATTTAAACACAAGAAAGAAAAATAACTTGTACAAAACAGAAACATCACTGTCATAAACACAAAGAAGAGTCAATTACTTTGGAACACATCTGTTTAATAAAATTCCTAAAAATATAAAACAGTCTCTAGATAATAAAGATCTATTTAAAGAAAATGAAGCATTATCTTGTTTGCAACTCCTTCTACTCTATTCAAAGTATGTAAAAAAGAATTAATTATATTTAATATACCTTTTGAAAAACTCAGTTGTAAAAAAAAAAAATTAATTGTTTTTTTTTCTTTAATTTTATATTCTTTTCTTTTTTTCTTTGATTGTAATATGTGTATTTTTCTGTATGATTATTATTCATCTTGCATGAATATTAACCATGACATGTTCCATAACCCAGTGATCCAGGGATATATGGAACAACAGTAATAAATCAAAAACAAATAAGTAATAATAATAAAACAAGTATAGAAAAAGTTAATAACATTTGGTATTAAAACATCTTGCACCTATGTATATAGCATGCTTTTTTAAAAAAATATTGTAGGATGTCAACCAAAGAATGGACATTTGTCTATAAACAAGAATATTAGCATATTACATTTAGTTAAATATATGGAATGTAATTAAACAGAGAAATAAGTATATCATCCATCACCTGAATATAAATAAAAAGCTATATATGTTAACAATAAACTGGTAAATGGCCCCATTCCATAGGATCTGGTTTTATTAACTGCTTCTCATTGGTTGTTGAAAGAAATTAAAAGGAACATTGATTAGTGATAAGGATCCTACAATAATGTATAGAGTTTTATCGTTAAAAGCAGAATGTGTCTCTCTGTTTCTCATCAGACAAGATAAAATTTAAAAATCTTTAATTCCTTCAAAAATGAAAGGTCATATTGGTACAATAATGTATCTTCCTGTATATTGTACATTCATATAAACAACTTTGTTATCCAAGAAATGCCTAATATTTCTTTCCTTCCAATCAGCTTATAATTGAAATTTCTAGTAGCTGATAAGGTTAAATTCAAGAAAAAATTAAAACAATTTTAATTGATAACTTTTTCTAATCTATCAAAGAATTTTTAAGGTATCTGCAAACTAATTGCCAATAGTTTGTGGAAATGTAGTTGATGTAATAAATGTACGATGTATGCTGTGACTGTACATCATCTGGTTTATTTATCTATTTCATTATCAATTGTTTATCTGTAAATTGACAACTTTCCACATGACACAGAACTATTCTCTTATACGGGGATCTATGGAAAATGAATGTATTGTACTGTATTATTTTATCTACCCTTAAAATGATCATGATTTAACTCCACTTACCACATGAATACCTCTTTCACTCCCCTAACATCCTCTGATCTCACCAGCAATAAGAAATAAAAGCTTCCCTTTGCCTCTGAAATTCAAATGCAGTGCATATATGTTCTCAAAGACTAATAACCATATTTAAATCCATGTAACCAATACAAACACCTACACAGCTGCTTGGGATTTCATAAACACCCACAGTCTGGTGTGGGTGCAAACATTCTTTCACTCTAGTCAGTGACTGGCCCAGCTAGCAGTGTGCCTAGTAAACTGTTTGTAGCACCACCCACATCAAAATTTTTCCAATTATGTCTGTAGCTCCATTGATGGTCTTGGTAGGTGAAGAAGGCATTGAAACTTTCAGTGAATAGTGACAATTTCAATGAGTATAGCTCTTTGCTGAGAAACATGCAAGCTACAACAATGCAGTATTTCTTAGAAGAGGTCAGTGGGAAAAATAAAGTTGTATCAGTGCTCAAAAAACTGAGCCATTATTAAACATAGCACCAGAATAGTAGGGTTGTCAATCACGTAATAACTCTTTTGAAGATGGTCTCTTTCCTGAATCACTCGTGAGGTCAATACTTAAACCAGTCTATAAGTGACAGCCAAAAAACTGAGGACAACAAATATCACTTTGGCTTGGCTTTAATTTAATTGTGACAGAGCACACACTCCGTTGACAATTTCCCTACACACCCATTTTTCCTCCTAACCTGTACCCACCTACTTTCGCTCTCTACAAATTTCAACTTTAAATTGTTTCAATGTTTTTCGTAAATTATTCATTAATCCTCTTGGTAACTTATTCTAATTCCTGACCCCCTTACCTACGAACGTAAATCTTCATGCACTTTTGTGCCTGAAATCGAGTGCCAGCTTCTGTTCATGATCATCTTTTCCCTTCCATGTATTACTTTTAATTCTTACACCAATATCTTCATTCCATGTTGACCTTACCATTTAGAAATACTATCCAGTTCAACCTGCAACTGTTCACAGGCTTCTCTTGTTTTGATACTATACCATACACTGTTAAGTCATCTGCAAACAATCTAATTTCTGACTGTAAACCAACAACACAATCATTCTTTAGAATGATGAATAGCGATGGCTGTTGCATTCCTGAACTCTCTTCCACCACTTTTGGTAATGCATTTTCTACTCTCAGGCTTGGCTTTCTGCCTTTTAAAAATTTCTCCTACCAGCAAGTAACTTTCTTATCCAATCCAATATTTTAAGTTTACTTGCACGAAAAATCCTTTCTATTCCATTCCCTAATCGCTTGTGGAAAAAATGAATACAGAAAAGAATCGGTTATGGCCCTGATTTCTCTTATCTTATTTTCACGGTAATTTCGAGATACAAACGTTGCTGGTAGCAATATTTGTTTGCTGTTGTTCCGAAATATGTCAGTCGTGAATTTTTCAATTAGCTTCTGTCGAGAGCAACACCTTCGGTGTTCCAGGTCTTCCCAACCTAACTCCTTCAACATCGCACTTCCGTTTTCCCTCCAACTATATATACCTGTCATGAATCGGGCGGCTCTTCTTTGGACCTTCTCTAATGCCTCCATTAATATTCTAAGGGAGGAAGCACTAGTGACTTATATGCAATCGGTTTAACTTCCAGAGTGCATTGTTTTAAATTATGACCTGAAAATCAGAACATACGATTTGCTTTCCCAATTACATTCTCGATATGCTCATTCCACTACAAATTATTACAAATTGTTACCCCTAGGTATTTAGCGGAATCTATCGTTCTAAGGACAGTACCATTAATTGTAAATTCAGAGTTAAATGGTGTCACCTTTTTACTTACACGCATGACTTGGCACTTTTTAGCGTTTAATTCCAACTGCCAGTCTTTACATCAGGCAATTATTTTCGTCTTGTAACAAAGCGCAGTCTTCATGTGTTTTCATTTCACGATAAATAATAGCATCATCATCAAATAATCTTTTCATCCCCCTTATTATGTCACACAAATCATTGATGTATATGAGAAACAACATAGGCCCTATCACGCTTTCCCTGGGGAATCCCGGACCTCACCTCGGTAAGTGATGAACTCTCACTGTCGAGAATTACACACTGTGTTCAGCGCTTCAGAAAGCCTGCAACCCAGTTGCATATTTGTCTAGATATGCCATAACCATGAAGTTTCCTAAGTAACCTAGGCACAGTGTCAAAAGCTTTTTTAAAATCTAATAGAACTATATCAACCTGGGATTGCTCATCCAAAAAAAGCCACAAGTCGAGAATTAAAAGTGCAAATTGTGTTTCGCAGCATCGGCCTTTTCATAATCCGTGTTGATTTAGGTTTAAAAGCTCACATTTATTCAAAAACCGCATGAAATTTGAATAGATGATATGTTCTAAAATCCTAAAAAAGATTGATGTTAACAAGATCGGCCTATAATTTTGAGGATCATTAACATTCCCATTTTTAAATACTGGACTTATGATGGCAGTCTTCCATTCAGCTGGTATTTTCTCTTGACCCAAGGAGGCGGTATATAATTTCATCAAATACGGTGCAATTTCCTTTGCGTACCTGGAGTAGAATCTTGTAGGAATACCATCTGGTCTGGGAACCTTATTGGTTTTTACATTCATAAGCATTTTAGTTATTCCCTCGACATCAAGAACGACACCATTTATAATTTTGTTGGTACGATTGGCAAATGTCGGAATCTACTCTGAGTTTTCTGTCGTGAAAGCTTTTTTAAATATATTATTCAAGATTTCTGCTTTCTCTACGCTAGTTTCAGATAATTCCTCATTTTCCTTAATCAGTGAGGGCCTAACCTAACGAGAGCCTCTTAATAATTTTACATACAACCAGAACTTTTTTGGAAAATTCCTGGCTCGGATTCTTTAAACGCAACACGCATTGCCTTACGCACTTCTGCTCGTAACTAGACTAACTTATTGCAATTATACGAGTCCCCCAATTTCTTTACCATGCCATGTAAACACCTTTGCTTCCTGAGAAATCGCTTCACTTCCTTATTGAACTATGGAAGGTTCTTACTAACCTTAATAAACTTTTTAGGAACAAATTGATTTAAAGCATTCCATATTATTTCTTTTAAATTAACCAAAATTCCTCAACATTTGTATTTAGCGTGTATGCTTTAAAAACTTTTCCCCAAGTGATCAACCATACCCACATCGTTTGCCTTATTGAAGCAATGTACGAGTTTGTCTTTGTCATGCTTCAAATTCATACTAGATTTTAAAGGTACCACAACCGCCTTGTGATCACAAACTGTATCTACAATATCAGGATTGCTTATAAGAAAAAGATCCAAAATGGACGAGGAATCTTTGTTGCATCGCGTTGGCTCTTCAACCATCTGTTCAAGAGATCTTACTGCAAATAATTCTAGGAATGTTTCGGTTACTAACCAATCTCTTCCGTCCATCCTGAAAGTGCATGTGTCCCAATTAACCGATGGTAGGTTAAAATCACCACCCACGATCAATATATGTCCCTAAATTTTTTTATAAATTTTATTAAGTGTCTCTCTGAAGTATTCCGCGTTAGCCAAATCAGAATCCGGAGGTCAACAAAATGACCCGATTATGAACTTTAAATTTTTACCAATTTTTTACCTTGACCCATAACAACTCACAAAAATTTTGTTACGACAGAACAATTAACGGTTTTGTTAACAGCCACGAACACACCCCCGCCCTTTGAGACAGCTCTGTTTTACCAAAAAACATTGAAATGAGGTCCAAATACTTTGCTAGTTTCTACCTCTAGCATCAACCAGCTCTCGGTTCTTAGTATTATATCGACATCATTAGTCGCAACTGCGGCATGGAAATCGGCTACTGTCCCTCTAATACTCCGCAATTTAGTACCATTACCCTTAGCTGCTTTGTATTATTTATGGAGTCTAAATTTGCATTCTGACGGGAGATGGGTGAAGTATTTGGGGCCGCAACGTTCAATTTATTTGCACCATCACTACCCGAACCATGATCTAAGTTATCGGCACATCCTCTTCGATGAACTGAAGGATCCTCGTGCCTCACTGTGTTCCTAAAAAATAATTAATGTCAAGACGATTCCATATTTTAGCAGCCACCATGGTCGCCATTCTCGGTGTTTAGTGGACGCTCCGACCTATCAAACGCGTCCCAGCTGGCAGCTATCATCACTCGAAGGTCGACGAAGCCCCAGTTATTGCTGCGACACAGCTCCTGCAAACTACAATTCAAATTAAAAATCTTCCACCATACAGCCTCCCCACAATCGATGCGCAGCACGACACTACAAATGGAGAACTGCAATGATATCTCAATTATCCCACACTGCTTCATATGCCTTCTTGCCCAATTTGTCCATAGATTTCACTATATCTGCAACAGAAACAAGACAAGAGTCATTAGTACAGATGTGTGAAGCTACTCTTAACTGACGGCAGTTCAATTCTCTGATTGCTTTTGGAATGGCCTCCATGACACATGGTACGGTTGCTCCTGGAAGACAAACAGAATGCCCATTAGTATGAGGGTCTGCAACGTTCTTCGTGGCTAGTTCACGAAGCGGTTTCTCCAAACGTCGGATGTTGGAGCTGCCAATGACCAGTAAACCTTTTCCTTGCATCGCTCGGGGCCTGCAAACAAATCTTCTCTGCTGCGCTTATGGGCCATCCACACTTGAATCTTCAGCCTCCAGCAACACAGAAAATGCTTTCCTTAATGCAAGATATCTTTTTCCCATCAGCTAATTGGAAATTTTGACACCTTTCGCCAATCCACGCGATACCAAACAGTTTCTGCAACAAGTACTTGAAAATCCAGACTTGCCAGTTCTACTACGGTTGGCTGCAGAATTTCTTCAACACACTGCCACTCCCCATCTACGATGCTCCCTACCTGTGCTTAAAGAGATGCCATGATAGTAAGAATCTCCTTGAGAGCCAAACGCCTACTGGAACAACGTTGTACAAGCCATTTCCCCTGAAACAGCAAAAGACTGAACAATATATCAAAAGACAAAATCGGTGACTGCTGCTAACTGCTACTGTGGCTCGACTGCTGATTCACTACCTACACAGAAAATTCAAAGATAAAAACAAAAGCTAACTAGAACACTTTAAATCAAACACAAAAGTCAGCAACTGCTGCTAACCGTTGCTGTAGCTCAACAAGGGCCCCAATACAAAAAATTTATTTTGGGCCCTCAGGCCAGATGGGCGACCTGTTTTTTGCTTTGTGTTGCTGGTAGGTGCCGCCTGAGCTGAGGCTGGAGGCCCCCCTGAGTTGTGATTGGGGGCCCCCTGATGTATGCTTGGGCCTCCCTGAGGTGTGCTTGGGGACCCGGTTCACTGCACCGCTTAGCCCCATAATAGCTACGCCCCTGTGTCAGGCACAAGGGTGTTAGAAGATTCTCTTTTTATGTAAGGGTGTCATGGATTGGAATAAGTTACCAAGGGAAATGATGAAAAATTTACCAAAAACGTTGAAAGAATTTAAAGTTAAAATTTGCAGAGGGCAAATGTAGATGGGTCCTTGAAAAGGGGAAGATGGGTGTTTAGGGAAATTGCCACCACAGCATGTGCTCCATTGCAATTTAATTAAATTAAATTAAACTAATAATGCCAGTTCTAGGGGGGGGGGGGGGTGAAACCAGAGTGCTTGCTCCATGGGGCAACTTCAGGGGGGTGGCAAAACCATGTTTGTGGGCGGTAAATGGCAAATTCTTGTGGGTGCAACCTTTTTTTTCCATTCTGCCCCAGGCTGTATATTCATGTTAGGAGAGACAGCAATCTCAAGTTTTTTCCCCAGCTCAGAAAATTCATAGATCAACCAATGCAAACTAATTGACCAGTAATTTTAAACCCCTTCTTTACAAACCAACACGACTGTCAGTCTTTTCCAATCTTCTGGTAAGTAACAATACTCCAGACTCATTTTAAATAAAATTTCAAGGTAAGGTACAATATTGTGTCCCACAGTTTTTAATACATCTGTAGTAATATTATCTACACCAGCTCCATTGCATTTTCTTAGATTCCTGGGTTCCTTCATATACCTTTTTTTCCAAATTTTGTAGTTTCCCTCATTTCTACTTATGTGGAGACTTTCCTTTGATTTATTTGCTCCATTCACAGGCTGGTAGTCCTTAGTTGTCACATTAAACCAGCCACTAAATTTTCAAAGCCTCGATAATTTCAAATTCATTCTTATCTACAATTGTCTGAATACCTTTTTTTCCCCTCAGCTGTAGAAACTACTACATTCATAATTCAAAGGGGCCCCCTGCAACAATAATATTCATCATAAACCCATCCTCAGCTTCTCTCTTTGCTGTTTTTAATTGCTTGTTTAGTTGTTTTAAGTATTCCTTACTGCCTTCCTGTCTCTTAACTCTGTTATCTCCTTAAACTCTTCCAATTTCACATCCTCTGTACTTGTGCAATCCTTGCATTATCTTATCCTTTCCCTGAAACATCCTTCAATTCGAAAATTTGCACATTTTTATGACTGTATTCATTTCCCCCTTCTATTTTGGCCACTGGTTTACTGAATCCTCTAATTTCCATCAGTACTGTATTGTGATCACTAGGGTTCAGATCTTTAGGACAAGTCATATTTTTTCCTGCCTTCTTTTTAAGCCTTAATGCTGAATTAAACACAAATTTAACGTTTCTGATTATATTTAAATGTTTTTTATATAGCATATAAATGCATATTCAGACCATATTACTAGTTTTGGTCATATTTCAATAATATTTATGGTCATATGGTCATATTTTGAGCGGATGCACTAGAGAAGTAAGGGAATGATGGTACAAAATTTGGTCGGACCACTGCTGGAATATGGTGGCGTAGTTTGGGATCCACATTTTTGGTATCAGATACAGGAGTGCAGAGGAGGGCTGTCAGATTTGTCTTTGGAAATTGCCGCAGAACACAATCAGTAACTAATATGATAAGGAAGTTGGAGTGGGATTCATTGGAGAATAGAAGTTGGGTGGAGTTAGTCATAGGAGCATACAAAGCCAATACTTGTGATAAAGCATGGAAAGATATTGGTGTGAAAACTAAGAGAGGTGCTTGGAAGGGTAAGGTTGACCATGACCACAAGCTGGAAGTTGATTTCAGGCATAAGAGTGTGGGAAAATTTTCTTTTGTAGGAAAGGGTGTGAGGGACAGGAATAAATTGCCAAGAGAACTAATGAATAATTTACCAGAAACATTGAATGAATTTAAAGTAAAAATTAGTAAGAGGGCAAAAGTAGATTGGAAGAGTAAAAGAAAAAAGGGGATGTGGAGAGAGATTGCCAATGGAGCGGGCACTCCATCGCAATTTTATCAATTATTATTATTTTAAAGATTAAGGTATTTGCTTTGATTTTTTCAAATTCAACCCATAAAGGGCAAAGAGATCAATATTTTTAAAATGCCATTTTTTGTGTCATGGGCCATTTATCTTCCTGGATACCTAACTGAAATCATTAAATGAAGTATCATTTTAAAGGATAAGATCTCCGCTTTGGTGACATCGTATATGAAGACAGAAATTTTTCGGAACTCAACCCTTAAAGAGCAAAAGTATTAATATTTCTACAGCGCGATTTTGTGTGACACGCCAATTATCTCCCTTCATATCAAACCGATATTGATAAATGTTTAATCTTTTTAAAGGTTAAGGTCTCCATCATAGTCGCAGCATATTTTAAGAAAGCAATTTTTTGGAATTCGACCCCTAAAGGGCAAAAATTATCGTTATTTCCATAACGTTTTTTTTTTTTTTTTTTGGTCATGAGCTTCTTATCTCCTTTTATATCTAATCGAAATCAAGAAATGAGGTATTGTTTTAGAGATTAAGTCCCTGACGTGGTCACATTATATTTTAAGAAAGGAATGTTCCAGAATTCGGCCATTAGAGAGCAAAATTATCATTATTTACATAACATATTTTTTTATATTACATGTTATTTATCTTCCTTCATATCTAGCATTATTTGATAAATGATGTATTATTTTAGAGATTAACAGTTTGATCAAATCATATTTTACGAAAGTAATTTTTTGGAATTTCACCCTTAAAGGGTAACAATATTTGTATAACGTATTTTTTTTTATCATGAGCCATTTATCTTCCTTGATAAACAACCAAAATATCTAAATGAGCTATCATATAAAGATTAAGGTATCTGCTGTGGTCACATCATATCTTAAAGGGCAAAAGCAGTAACTGTGAATTTCGCACATCTGACACAGTTCATAGCCAACCCGCTAAATGGCACATACCACAGAAATATTAATAAACTGCTTCACTGGCGTCAACTTTTGTTACATAACTATTACACTAAACAAATGAATTGGTTCTTCTTTCATCCTATTACAAACATCCAACCTTACTTTTCATTTCATTCACAACATTGTCTCTGCTGTGGTCACATCATATCTTAAAGGGCAAAAGCAGTAACTGTGAATTTCGCACATCTGACACAGTTCATAGCCAACCCGCTAAATGGCACATACCACAGAAATATTAATAAACTGCTTCACTGGCGTCAACTTTTGTTACATAACTATTACACTAAACAAATGAATTGGTTCTTCTTTCATCCTATTACAAACATCCAACCTTACTTTTCATTTCATTCACAACATTTTTTCTTGGGTCATCTAGTGCTATATAAAAGGATGTAGAGGACTGTAAACAGCAACAGGGTGATCTGGACAGGATTTCCAGTTGGGTTGGTATACATGGGATGAACTTAAATGCAAAGAAGAGTCAGCTTATTAGATACACAAATAAAAAACTAAAGGTTGATTATGTTTATAAGGAGGGGAAAGAATTGCTTGCTGAAGACTTGAAATGTAAATATCTTGATATTGCATTTGATAACAAGCTTAACTGAGCAGGATACATTGGACAGGTAGTTGGAAAAGGTTTCAAAATTCTGCACTTGTTGTAGAGAGCGTTGAGGGAATGTACAATAGAAGTAAATGAATTGGGTTACCATTGTTTGAATATGGTAGTGTCATATGGGACCCACATTTTGAGTATCAAAAAAGGAGTTGAAGATGGTGCAAAAAAGGGTTGCTAGATTTGTTTCTGGAAATTACCACTGAACATAATCAGTAACAGATATGATAAAAGAGCTAGAATGCGATTCATTGGAAGACAGGAGGAGGGTGAAGAGGGTCATGGGAGTGTACAAGGTGTATATTGGTGATGAGGCATTAAAAGTTATTGATCTAAGAATTAAAGATAATGCATGGAAAGGAAAAGATGACCATGACCAGAAGCTGGCACTCAATTTCAGGTACAAGGGTGCAGGAAGATTCTTTAGGCAAGGGAATTACCAAGAGTAATGGGAATAATTTACCAAAAATGTTTAAATTTGTAGAGGGCAAATGTAGATGGGTGCAGGAAAGGTGGAAGATGGGTGTGTAGGTAAATTTCCACTTGAGTGTGCACTCCATTGCAATTAAAATTAAATTAAATTAAGATATCAAACATGTTTCGATTCCTTGTGTTCTGCTCTACCATATGTGTAAAGCCTCTTTTCTTATTATGTAATTTGCAGAGCTCTGTTCCCTTGTGTTGTTAATCTTATTTTCTACCCAGGTAACACCTGGTAAGTTTAAATCCCCACCAGTAATAATGCTCACCTCTGAACTGTGAATATGAATTTAGTTTTCATCATTTTTTCTTCCATTACAATAAGCAGCCAATACCCCTATTTTTATTTTTTATCACCCCAGAAATCTACCCCTAGTAGCTGATGGTCATGATCTATGAACACTGGAGAGCTGTAGTAATCTTTGCCATGAATACACCTCTGCCAATTGCTCCTCTATCTCTGTGGTTAACTCTGTAACCAACTATTGATGACTGAAAAAAAAAGTATGTTTTTGGGATATGGAAGAGAAAATGACAAAATGCTCACAAGCACTGATATGGTGAATGATTTTTTTTATTGAAACTGTTTGCAAATATATCAATTAATAAAAGTGTCCGGTAATTGTATTCACATAGTCCAACATGGGATGTTATGTATTTGTAGTTAACGCTAGAAATAGACTATGCTTTTTGGATACTAAATAACTAACATATAATCAATAATTGTAATGTTATTATTTTATTAATAATTAAATTTACTGCTCAAGATCCCTGAGAAATAAATGGAATTAAATTGAACATATATAATAGGCCTATATTTTATAATGAACTCAGACAGAGC
Organism: Vandiemenella viatica; assembly: GCA_031002005.1. Taxonomy (NCBI): domain Eukaryota; kingdom Metazoa; phylum Arthropoda; class Insecta; order Orthoptera; family Morabidae; genus Vandiemenella; species Vandiemenella viatica. The sequence goes on from CM061920.1 coordinate 124,700,494, forward strand.
TAGTAAGTGTTCTGCTATTCGAAAACTGTTATGCTTATTCCAAAAGTCAATATGCATATGTGCCACATAAATTTTTGCATGTTTCTGGCTTATACTAGTTTTCTGTATAAGCAGGATCTGAATAGTGTACTTCACTTTCTTCCTAGAAAGTTAATGAGAGATGTAACAACAATTCCAACTAGCTCTAAATTACAAATTATATTTAGTCTCTTTTAGATATAAAATGTTTGGCTGAGGCTTCATTCATCATCTTATGACTGTAACTCCTCATTTTCAAGAATATTTTAATGACTGCATAGACTTCTGTGATCATTAGATGTATTGGTTCTCCAGGTAGAGCACTCTGATTTACGGCATTAAAAACTAATGTTTCAGCCATCATGCTATGGATTTTGTCATAGGATAGTCCTCAGCAGGATGGCTCAAACATTAGGTTTTAATAAATCGACATAGCTCCAACCAGAGAACCAAGATAATAATAATATTTTAGTATGGGAATAGGGTTGACAATTAAATAGATTACTTGAGTGGTGGTCTGCACACTCTTTGAGCAACTATTGTTTTCTTGTTTCTGATACATTATGTAGTAAGTGTCGAAGGCAAGTTGTCTGGGGGTTATACTTGCAAACACTGCTCGATCTAAGTTAGGATCAGGCCTGGTCCCAATAAGGTTCTATTTTAAACGGTTTCCAAACCCTTGTTATAATCCCAAGAGTTAAGGGTATTTCAAATGATTAAACAGTACACTTGTTGCAATTTTAAGGTTTATATTCAGATAAAAGTTGCCTTACACTTTTCCGGTGCCAGATAATTTTGATTAAGGCATCGAACAATATAATCCAAATGAAGACTGCATATTAGGCAAATTCACAATAGACAAACTTTCATCCTAAATCCCTTACTTAGGATGAGATATTATAAGTGAATAAGATCATGCATCATTACTTAAGACCTTGTTCCGGACTACATCACAGAGCACCTGGCCACCGTCTAACCTAAATGAAAACTGGTAAAAGAATGCTTATAATTCTAAGATGGCTGCCTCTTCTTATAGATAAGTTTCGAAATATGATGTCAGCACATAACTTTAAAATTTAATATCTGATTAACCACATCATTTTTAAAACTGTAGTTTTAAATGTTTCTTAGTATAACTTACTCTTAATTTGGAAAACTTACTTATTCTTGGAGAATGCTTCTACTGAATTTTCATTTAATTTCATGACGTCGATGTTTTAGCATAGAAACCTGCAATGCCCTAACAAAAATTTAGAAAATCTTATTTTTCTCCAAACTTTTTTTACTTTTTCTAAAACTCATAGCATGAGCTTAATGTATGTAATTTTATCTATTTCCTAAACTTAGTTAATGATTCCAGATTTTGTACTTCACCCTATCTAAGCACATGGCTTGGTGTCGCTAATAGTCTAAATATCTTTTTCCATAAAATTTTTAGAGCATAGAGAATATACCTCAAGATGATTGTCGGAATAAGCTTTCCCAGTGAAATGAATACACCAAAATTTTTTAAAATCTGAAACTTGCATCTTTTACGAAAGTAGTTTCAAATCAAGCTAAAAATTATTTACTGTTAGAAAAGTTAGGAAAAATCATTTGTTATGTGAACTATATGGGAAAAAAAACCCATTCTGAATAGTTTTGGTCAGTTTATAGATATATTACATATGCTGGTTTTCATTTCACTATATTGTTTGCGTTTCTTTTAACTCATATTTGTCAAAATTATATGCTTTCTAAATTCATTTATTATTTTGTTTTTGCTCAATTTTTCATCTATTAGCAATATCAGGCATTGTATAATTGACCTTACCATTAGCTAAACAATGAATGAATCAAAAAAGAAATAATTAATAATGAATCTGTAGCACAAAATCACAGTGTAATTGTAATATTACTATGCACAATGGAGAAAGAAAACACTTTTAAAGTAGATGGATTTATGTTGTTGTTATATATATATATATATATATACAGGCCCGCCGCTAGCTGTTTGAGCGCCCGCGTGCAATACCGATTATGATGCCGCCCCCTTTCTAACTACAGCCAGTGGTGGATCTAGGAAATTTCCAAACCGGGTCAAAAAACTGTAAAATTGCCGCCCCTGCGAACATTTTTTGATTATTTGCCGCCCTGTTGCCATCCCGCCGTCCGCCCGAAGCAGCTGTTGAGCTTAAAAAAAAAAAAAAAAAAAAAAAAAAAAAAAAAAAAAAAAAAAAAAAAAAAAAAAAAAAAAAAAAAAAGTCGCCCGCTACTATCGCGGGGGTTGGCGACTGTCAATCACTTGTTTTGCCGCCCCCTCGACGTGCCGCACGCGTGTGGTGCACGCCTTGCACGCCCGCTTACGGCGGCACTGTATATATATATATATTAAAATATTATTATTAAAATTATTATATATATATATATATAATAAAGGCCTATCTGAAAAAGTACAAAACCTCTAATCTTCCACAGGTGAATACTTGCGCGCACACACACATATATGGAAATTAATTAGAACAGATAAAGAGGAAGCAATAATTGAAATAAAAATAAAAAGGAATAATAACTAAGTAGCCTAAACTATAACCGAATGGTTCACTTGTAGGGTCTTATGAGAGGCTGAAGCCAGGAGGACGCCTAGTTCCAAGAATATGTTGTTAATCTAGTTCTTATCTATGATGTTCAGAACAGTTGTAGTTTATGGATAAACTCTGTAAAACAGTTGTTGAGTTTGTTCAACTTATAGAAACTTGCGTTGGTTTAGGTTGCTGATGTAAACTGTTTGCTGTGGCCATTCATTCTTATTGAAATGTGCTGAGACCTGCAGGTGACATGTCCAATGGTGGGATACGATACCCCTGTGGTTGGACTAGAGTAGGTCATAGTGGCATGATGAACGGTGAAAGTTGTAGCAAGGTCTATTGCACAGGAAGAATCTGATGATGAATGTATATGGATCAAAACATTCTGTAAATTGGAAGGTCTTCTGAGGCAGTGGGAAGAAAGATGAACATTTAGGAGGAAGGAATGTAGGATATGGTTAGACCAGGAGAGAAAAGGGTAAATGATTCAGAACTTAAATTAGCTTTTAGAAGTGCAGGATGGGAATTTTTGTGAGAATAGTCAGTTGTAACCTATAAGTTTTGTTTTTGCACAAGAATCTATAGGTAGCAGTGGGAAATGAAGGATTGTAATAGGTTTGGGAGTACTTGGGAAGTGATTCTTCATTGGAACAAATGCATCTCTCACAGATGGCAAGGCTATAAGGAAGGGATTACAACTGACAAAGTGAAAAATTTGTTGCAAATTTGTAAGTTTGATGTAAACAAAGGTCACATTTTCAATAGGAAATGTTCTCACTGAGAAAGGTTATAGGAATTAGGCCAGGTGAACTTAATGGAGTGACTGTTGTTAATGGAATTGAGGAAACTATGAGGCAGTTTTCACAGTGGGGAGGATCTTTTGTATATCTAAATCACATAAGTGGTTTGAGTATGATGTTGTTCACAAATTTTTCAACCTGACCCAAGAATAGCTTTGTGTAGGTTGGGAGAATGTGGATACCCACAGCATTGCCATTTATCTTGTGATAAAGTTGATAATTGAAGTAGTTTACATAGGGAATGAAATGAGCCTACGACGTAAGAAAGGGGGTACAGCGGAGGCTGTATGGAGTCTCCATTCCCAGAAAGTGTTCCAGGGTACCAAGGTCTTGACAGAGGGGGATTTTTGTGAACAAAAAAATGATGTTGATAGATAAGGAAGGAGTCTGTAGGAAGAGGAAGGGAGGCGGGTTGTAAACAGGTGATGGGGGAAGTGCAGAATGTCTGTGATGAATAAATGAAGGTTTTGCATGCAAGGTTAATCCATGGAGGAAGGAATATATGGAGACCTTCACCACATACTGGAGTGAAACCGGCTAGGGAGAAGTGGAGTGGGGAGGCCACCATATTGCTTGGCCATAGAAACATGGGGAATAGGCACAAAAACCTCAAGGGAATCATAAGACAACCGTGGCACCGCAATTTGATGATGGATTATTATGTAACTTGACGAAACTGTTCAAAAATTAAGAATAAAATTATTTGATACCGTGCTTAGTTCTCTAGATATACTGTCTCAAAAGAGTGGAGTTTCTGGTTGAAATTCAGAAGAAACATGTCCCCACAGTCAAATTTTATGATAGATTCTTATGTAACACGACGATACAAATCGAAAATCTTATATATATATAAAAATAGACGTGTTTTTTCCTATATTTCACTTTTCAGATACCACTACCTAGCACAGATCACTGAAGTTTGTGGGTGGAAGTAACATGGAGTTTCCTGTCGTGCACAACGTTGGCCGAATGCTGATAGCTGTGGGGATGTGGGAGATATAATGATTAAAGTTGGTCAGTGCAGAGCGTTTTCATATTTCGATCAAAAATTCGTCTCTCCGTATACTTCTCTTTCCTGCCACAACTACATAACATAGACCTTTGGTGTTTGTGTGTGGTAGTAGAATCGTCTTTCCTGTCGTGCACTATGGTTGTTAGATGTCGGTAGCTATGGGGGTGTGGGAGAAATGGGGGTTGAAAGTGGTCGACCTGTGGCAATTTCATACTTCTGCCAAAGACAAAAGTGTCAAGGTGTATCACTTTTCAGCGAAAACTATAGATCACAGATAACTGGCGGTTGTGTGTAGTAGTAGCCCAGAGTCACCTTTCGATCACAACAGCGGCCGAATTTCAGAAACTGTGGTACTGTGGTAGATATGGTGGTTGTAAGTGGCCGACCAAGGATATTTTCGTATTTCGACTGTCTCCGCATATGTCACTTTTCTGCCACAACTACATAGCATAGAGCATTGGTGTTTGTGTTTGGTAGTAGAATCGTATCTCATGTAGTGCACTATGGTTGTTAGATGTCGGTAGCTATGGGGGTGTGGGAGAAATGGGGGTTGAAAGTGGTCGACCTGTGGCATTTTCATACTTCTGCCAAAGACAAAAGTGTCATGGTGTATCACTTTTCAGTGAAAACTATAGATCACAGATAACTGGCGTTTGTGTGTAGCAGTAGCACAGAGTCACCTTTCGATCACAACAGCGGCCGAATTTCAGAAACTGTGGTACTGTGGTAGATATGGTGGTTGTAAGTGGCCGACCAAGGATATTTTCGTATTTCGACTGTCTCCGCATATGTCACTTTTCTGCCACAAGTACGTAGCATAGAGCATTGGTGTTTGTGTTTGGTAGTAGAATCGTATCTCATGTAGTGCACTATGGTTGTTAGATGTTGGTAGCTATGGGGGTGTGGGAGAAATCGGGGTTGAAAGTGGTCGACCTGTGACATTTTCATACTTCTGCCAAAGACATAAGTGTCATGGTGTATCACTTTTCAGCGATAACTATAGATCACAGATAACTGGCGTTTGTGTGTAGTAGTAGCACAGAGTCACCTTTCGATCACAACAGCGGCCGAATTTCAGAAACTGTGGTACTGTGGTAGATATGGTGGTTGTAAGTGGCCGACCAAGGATATTTTCGTATTTCGACTGTCTCCGCATATGTCACTTTTCTGCCACAATTACGTAGCATAGAGCATTGGTGTTTGTGTTTGGTAGTAGAATCGTATCTCATATAGTGCACTATGGTTGTTAGATGTCGGTAGCTATTGGGATGTGGGAGATATGGGGGTTGAAAGTGGTCGACCTGTGGCAGTTTCATACTTCTGCCAAAGACAAAAGTGTCATGGTGTATCACTTTTCAGCGAAAACTATAGATCACAGATAACTGGCGTTTGTGTGTAGTAGTAGCACAGAGTCACCTTTCGATCACAACAGCGGCCGAATTTCAGAAACTGTGGTACTGTGGTAGATATGGTGGTTGTAAGTGGCCGACCAAGGATATTTTCGTATTTCGACTGTCTCCGCATATGTCACTTTTCTGCCACAACTACATAGCATAGAGCATTGGTGTTTGTGTTTGGTAGTAGAATCGTATCTCATGTAGTGCACTATGGTTTTTAGATGTCGGTAGCTATGGGGGTGTGGGAGAAATGGGGGTTGAAAGTGGTCGACCTGTGGCAATTTCATAATTCTGCCAAAGACAAAAGTGTCATGGTGTATCACTTATCAGTGAAAACTATAGATCACAGATAACTGGCGTTTGTGTGTAGTAGTAGCACAGAGTCACCTTTCGATCACAACAGCGGCCGAATTTCAGAAACTGTGGTACTGTGGTAGATATGGTGGTTGTAAGTGGCCGACCAAGGATATTTTCGTATTTCGACTGTCTCCGCATATGTCACTTTTCTGCCACAATTACGTAGCATAGAGCATTGGTGTTTGTGTTTGGTAGTAGAATGGTATCTCATATAGTGCACTATGGTTGTTAGATGTCGGTAGCTATTGGGATGTGGGAGATATGGGGGTTGAAAGTGGTCGACCTGTGGCAGTTTCATACTTCTGCCAAAGACAAAAGTGTCATGGTGTATCACTTTTCAGCGAAAACTATAGATCACAGATAACTGGCGTTTGTGTGTAGTAGTAGCACAGAGTCACCTTTCGATCACAACAGCGGCCGAATTTCAGAAACTGTGGTACTGTGGTAGATATGGTGGTTGTAAGTGGCCGACCAAGGATATTTTCGTATTTCGACTGTCTCCGCATATGTCACTTTTCTGCCACAACTACATAGCATAGAGCATTGGTGTTTGTGTTTGGTAGTAGAATCGTATCTCATGTAGTGCACTATGGTTTTTAGATGTCGGTAGCTATGGGGGTGTGGGAGAAATGGGGGTTGAAAGTGGTCGACCTGTGGCAATTTCATAATTCTGCCAAAGACAAAAGTGTCATGGTGTATCACTTATCAGTGAAAACTATAGATCACAGATAACTGGCGTTTGTGTGTAGTAGTAGCACAGAGTCACCTTTCGATCACAACACCGGCCGAATTTCAGAAACTGTGGTACTGTGGTAGATATGGTGGTTGTAAGTGGCCGACCAAGGATATTTTCGTATTTCGACTGTCTCCGCATATGTCACTTTTCTGCCACAAGTACGTAGCATAGAGCATTGGTGTTTGTGTTTGGTAGTAGAATCGTATCTCATGTAGTGCACTATGGTTGTTAGATGTCGGTAGCTATGGGGATGTGGGAGATATGGGGGCTGAAAGTGGTCGACCTGTGGCAGTTTCATACTTCTGCCAAAGACAAAAGTGTCATGGTGTATCACTTTTCAGCGAAAACTATAGATCACAGATAATTGGCGTTTGTGTGTAGTAGTAGCACAGAGTCACCTTTCGATCACAACAGCGGCCGAATTTCAGAAACTGTGGTACTGTGGTAGATATGGTGGTTGTAAGTGGCCGACCAAGGATATTTTCGTATTTCGACTGTCTCCGCATATGTCACAACTACATAGCATAGAGCATTGGTGTTTGTGTTTGGTAGTAGAATCGTATCTCATGTAGTGCACTATGGTTGTTAGATGTCGGTAGATATGGGGGTGTGGGAGAAATGGGGGTTGAAAGTGGTCGACCTGTGGCAATTTCATACTTCTGCCAAAGACAAAAGTGTAATGGTGTATCACTTTTCAGCGAAAACTATAGATCACAAATAACTGGCGTTTGTGTGTAGTAGTAGCACAGAGTCACCTTTCGATCACAACAGTGGCCGAATTTCAGAAACTGTGGTACTGTGGTAGATATGGTGGTTGTAAGTGGCTGACCAAGGATATTTTCGTATTTCGGCTGTCTCCGCATATGACACTTTTCTGCCACAAGTACGTAGCATAGAGCATTGGTGTTTGTGTTTGGTAGTAGAATCGTATCTCATGTAGTGCACTATGGTTGTTAGATGTCGGTAGCTATAGGGGTGTGGGAGATATGGGGGTTGAAAGTGGTCGTCCTGTGGCAATTTCATATTTCTGCCAAAGACAAAAGTGTCATGGTATATCACTTTTCAGCGAAAACTATCGTTCACAGATCTCTGGCGTTTTGTGTGTGGTAGTAACACAGAGTCACCTTTCGATCACAACAGCGGCCGAATTTCAGAAACTGTGGTTGTGTTGGAGATATGGTGGTTATAAATGGCCGACCAAGGATATTTTCGTATTTCGACGAAAGGCATGTGTCTCCGCAGATTACACTTTTCTGCCACGACTACATAGCATAGAGCATTGGTGTTTATGTGTGGTAGTACATTAGTGTCTATTGTCGTGCACTATGGTTGTTAGATGTCTGTAGCTATGGGGGTGTGGAAGATATGGGGGATGAAAATGGTCGACCTGCGGCAATTTCATATTTCTGCCTAAGACGAATGTGTCATGGTTTATCACTTTTAAGTGAAAACTATCAATCGCAGATCACTGGCGTTTGTGTGTGGTAGTAACACAAAGTCTCCCATCAATCACAACGTTGGCCGAAATTCGGTAACTGTGGGAGTGTGTGAGATATGGTGTTTGAAATTGATCGATCATGAATATTTTCTATTTCATCCAAAGACTTGTGTGTATCCGTAAAATTTACTTTGCTGCCGGAACTACATAGCGCAGAAGACTGGTATTTGTGTGTGGTAATAGTATCGAGTCTCCCATCGTGCACTATGGTGGTTAGATGTCTATAGCTGTCAATATGAATTCTTTACAATCACGATCGAAGTCGTGGGTACCAGCTAGTACAGAATAAAAGTTTTCGATATCTCGCTTAGTTCGCGAGATATACTGTCTCAAAGTGAGGTTGTTAGGTTATAAGGGGATTCAACGATAACCGTGGCGCCGCAATTTGATGACGAATTCTTATGTAACTCAATGGGACAAACTGAAAGTAAAGAATAAAATTTTTTGATATCTGGCTTATTTCTCGAGATATTGTACCTTAAAATTGACGTGGTTAGGTTGAAATTCGGGCTGGACCAGAAGAAAACTTTCGCCATATCCAAATTTGATGATGAATTCGTACGCAACTTAACGAGATAAATCGAAAATCAAGAATAAATTATTTTGATTTTCGCTTACTCGATATATGTACCTCAAATGTCAGGAGGTTAGGATGAGATCTGGGCTGGACCAGAAAAAAAAATCACCGAAACCACCATATCTACACTCAGGGTCGCCGTAAGCGGGCGTGCAAGGCGTGCACCGCACGCGGGCGGCACATCGAGGGGGGGCGGCAAAACGAGTGATCGACAGTTGCCACCCCGCGATAGTTGTCACTCCATTGTCGCCGCGACGAAATTTGCGGCGTATTATGTAACGGGCGACCTTTTTTTTTTTTTTTTGCTCAACAGCTGCTTCGGGCGGCAGGCGACACTCGAGATGGCAACAATGGGGGCGGCAAATAATGTTGGAAGGGGCGGCAATCTCACAGTTTTCTGACCCGGTTCGGAAATTTCATAAATCCACCACTGGCTGTAGTTAGACAGGGGCAGCATAATCGGTATTGCACGCGGGCGCTTAAACAGCTAGCGGCGGGCCTGTCTACACTGTGGAAATGCAATATAGGTGTTTTATTTTCTTCCTAGTGAATTGTTGTTAAGTTGAAATACGGCCTGAAACAAAAGAAGGTCACCAAAATTACAAGGAACTATACCTATAACTGATTTCTAACTTGCTATATCTCGAAAACCAAGCGAGATATCAAAAAAATTTATTCTTTGTTTTCGATTTGTTTTATTCATCATCGGATATGGCGCCACGGCAATGATAGAATTGCCGGTTATGCTGTAGACTGGACCAAAACATAATTTTGCTGCCCATGCAGATTGGGTGTTTTATTTTTTTACTAATCCTTGTGGATAGGTTGAAACGCGACCTGGACCAGAATAAAAACGTCACCAAAATCTGAAATTTTAAAAATAGTCAATGGTTTAAAAAAAATTAAAATGATCACTTCAAAAGACCTCATAGTTTCTGAGCTTACTTAGAAGATATTGTGCTGTTAGTAGCCTATATAATTTTGCTAGCAAAATCAGTGCATTCATAAGTCAGAAGCTAACAACTAATAATAAATAAATTGTTTGTTCTCTTCTGGTACACACCATATTTCAACCTACCAACATTTCCATTAACATTGCCGCTACAAAATCAAACTATGTAGACACACCTAAACACATGAAATGTATCGCAAACTACATTTCAGGCAACAATGCTTATTTAATCAAGTTTAGTTTTTCGCACAGCACAAATTATCACAGTTAATTTCATAGTACACTTTCAGTGTAAACTGAAACTTGAGTAAAACCTGCAGAATACCATATTCACTGTATCGCGATGTAAACTTGACCCGCTTAAATTAAATTTTCAATACTTGTCTACAATAAGGCTAGCTTTTCAGGTGCAAAGTAGTAACATATGCTAATTGTCTACACTACCAACAAAAATTTGAGAATGATATGATCTTATTGAGAGCAATGAATAATTTTATAGCGATAGGTCCTAATGTTGCAGTTACCTATCAGATACTTCAGGAATGATAATTACAATGTGACTTACTTATGAAATGTTATTCCCGATTGTTTCCTATCTTGTCTATTTATGCAACCATATGCAACAAAACTTGGCATTATAGAAAACTTTAGAATATTAGAAAATTAAATATTCTCAGCAGCTGACACAGTGCAAACAACCCAATGTTTTGGGGGGATCCCCATGGCTGCCACGCATGTGCAGTAGGATAGCAGTTTTTTCATGAGGTTTCAGGGATTTAGTGTTATTTCATCTCCATATATTCCTTCCTCCATGGGTTAATCCTTAACAGCCAAAATTCATTCAGTGTGTCAACTATGTGCCTTGTCAATAAATTGTCCAATATTGCCAGCCTTGTGAATCTCGGGAAGAAAGCACAGAGTGAGAATATAAAAATTCTGAGGAATTAGAGGGGATATGGATTGTGATGAAAGGCTTGTAAGGGGCCCTGGATGCAAAGGATATTATATAATTCCTGGCAAATGAAAGTGATGGGATCTGTGGAGTGTGGGAATAGGTAGAAGTATTAGAAAACTGCCTCAAAAATCCTCGGCGTCATAGTCCCTGCAATCCATTACCATGGAAATCAAGTCCTTGTCAGCTGAAAGGATTAGAATATTCTGATTGCTTTACAGTTCTCTCATGATGCAGATTTTTGAGGTTGTAGGAGTGGCAAATGGATTTCTGAAATGAGGGTTAAGATATGGTGGACATGAGGCACTTCTGGAGTAAAAGGAGGGCATGGTTTTGGGAATGGAAGGTGGATTCTGTTTGGGATGGTGATTTGGGCTGCTGTTTGCTGGCCTCATTTTTGTAATGATAGTTGTCTATTTCATCCTTGTACCAAAGTTATATTGCCAGTGGAGAATGCGGCAGAAAACTGCCGAGTTACAACTTCATCCTTCAATTCCAACCCCTTATAAAAATCCACATTTCAAGCATTGCTTACCAATGTCAGCTTTGTAAAAAAAATATATATATATCTACATCACATAATTACATTTTTTTAAAAAAAATTTTGAATGTATATAGTATCTTTACTCATTTTTTTAAAATTATTTTCATCAAATTTTGTGTATATTTTCTGCAACTCCTAATCCCACTCCCTATTTTTCATTATGCATTTCTAAGGATCATCCACTCTATCAATTGCTACACATTGCAGCAGTTCACATTGCACTCACATCCTTCTGCTGATAAAGGGTTTACACCTAGAAACTTGTGAAATATGTCTGATCACTTGCTGACAGCATTCTGCCATTGCGTACAGTATGTTTAGCTTTCTTCTTCTGTCCTAATTTCTACCAAGATAATATTAAAATTTCCCACCACTCAAATGATTAAGAAGTCACCAGATGTATTGTATATTTGTATTCACACTTGTTTTGTTACATGTCTGTGTCTGACATAGCATATTTCTTGCTTTGTGAAGTGATGGGTTTATTTTCCTTGTCCTCATTATTATCCTTGTTGCCTTAACATATTAATTTCTATATTTTTTCAGCTGAAGTGATTCATTTGTTTTGCAGCCCAGAAATAGTGAGAATGAACTGTTTTGTCTCTTTTAGCTATGATATGAGCATTCCCGTCTGTTAGAGCTTCTACCGCATGAAATGGCAGTGGAAAAATTGGAAAATATAAATGGTGTGTAACTGTATCACATATTATCAAAAAACTGGAAGAACAAGAATGGAATTTTCAGCCAAAGGCACGTCAATGACTAATCATAAGTACACGATACAGTGCGGGCAGGTATGTTTGTGACTTGTTCTCTTCTTAGGCTGATGAATGAATACACCCTTTTCTCCATTGATATGAATTCCACACTATTTTGGCATCAAGTATATTGAAAATTTTTGCTTGAAAGTAAAAAAGTTACAATAACCTAACAGTATTAAGTTTTATATGTAAAGTTTGCTTAATTTAGACAATAATTATTACACATATTTTTAAATGACCTTATTCAGTTTCTCTTTTACTTATCATAATTTAATTTTCCAAGCAATGATGTTTTTATCACAGGAACATGACAGTATGGATATCCAGTATTTTATAAAATGAAAAAGAAATATTTTTTGACGTTCTTTTATTTGGCCACATTACTGTGAAAAAAAAGTTTAAAACATAACTGACTCATTACACAAACATAACATGGCACTAAACATTCAAAAACTGGCTGTCATTCACAGACCACATGTTCACTTATAACTGTATATATCATATTCTCTTCATACACCATATTCTTCTACTCAACACAGGTACATATATCTAAACATTTTGTGTAATCAGCTCAATAGCACATAAATCACTGAGATTAAAATATATGCCTCAATGTTTACACAAGGCACTTTCACCCCTTTCATAAAATATCAACTTTCTTTCACAACATGCCACAAAAACAGTATAGATAAACAGATTTTACGATTGTCAGTACATATCAACTTATTGTATTATAGAGATCTCTCATTAAATTATAATTAACATTATCTGTATTTTTAAGAATTTATTATTAAACAATATGCTTATAAATTGTAAGAATAATTTAAGAAAAGTTACAATCAAAATTCAAATCATGTTCTTCCAAAAACTTGTATTCCATAATATTCACAGTGGTTTGATTATGACATTTTACTTGTTTCTCATCTATAATTAGTTGTGAACATTATACTACACAACTATTGTAACTAATTCAAAACGACTGATTTTATGCTTCGTTTTATTTGTAGGAACAAGACATCCTTTGTGAGGTATTCCAAGACTTGAATAAGAAAAGACACTAACTTATTCTGTGGCGTAGATATTTCTATGTAGAAGAGGGATTAAAACACAGACTGAAAGAGAAAAATGTTTCACAGAGATCTGGTAGAAAAATATGTGGTATAAGATGCAAAGACTAAGTTCAAAACAGATATGAAAATAGTAGATGAAATGTTATCCAAAAATAGACCCCCCCCCCATTTTTTCCTGTAGCTAGATGGGAATCATTTAAATTAAAGGCCACTAATGAAATTGTATAAAACAATTAATATGAATCTAAGACTTAAGGACATTAGAAAAACTATGCTCAATACTTCTAGCATCTTAAACACAATGGAGTTTAGTGACATGATAGATATTTTCAAGCAAATTAAGTTTACTTTTTAAGAGTTCTAAAAATATATATGTTGAAGTCCTCTTCCTTTAAGAATGATTCAGTATCTTTTCACAATTTTCCAATTAATTTAATGAGGAAAGACTGATTTAAAACAATTTATAGCTCTTCCATTAATTAAAACAGTATGAGGCTTTTGTCTATTTTCATCGTTGAAATTTTACATTGTTAATAGAAATCATAAGCATGTTAGATATGAAACAGCAGATAGTAAAATAAGAATTTTTTATTATTTAATACACATCACTGACCAATAAAAAAGTACTTTTCTTCACAATATTAAATGAAACAATGTAAAATATACTAACAAATTGTTTCTTTGAACTTAGCACGCTGGTTCTTCTGATACTATAAGAGAAGAAATTAAAATACACTGTCTATTGTTATGGCTGTAAAATTTAAACAATTTGTTTTTAGAGGTACCTATTTCATTTCACACAATGACACCTGAAAGAAGTTTTCAAGGTTAATTACCATGAAAATCTTAAATTCTGCATTCTTAATTTAGATCAGGTAATACCTGAACATCTCAATACTATTGCACATCTATTTACATATTCATTCCAAAAAAATCAGGCACTTCTACAAATTGCATCATTCCTTAATTCTGTTTTGAAATGTATGTGTTTGTAATAATAATAATAATAATAAAAAAAACTGTTAGCACCAATTAGATTTTGTTTTCTCAATCTTAGATTTAGTTTCTTAATACAAGGATAAAAGTCATTATTGTATATACAGTGTAAAACTGTGCAACAATCTTTCATCGGGAAAAAAATATCACAGCTGTCCCTCAGGCAAGCTAAGGCTATATTCAAGAGCACATATTCAGGAATATCACAAGAATTAGAGCAAAAGGCTATTTGTGAATGGATAATCAGTTGAAAATTTATAATCACCTGCTGCTCATTCCCTCATGTTTCTTTATATGCACAAAAACACCTATTTAATTCTTGTTTGATTCTTGAAATAGCAGCTGTACCAATAAACTTAATTTGAGAACTAACCATGGTGGTGTAAATTTTATTGTTCTGGTACGTATTTAGACTTCTTCATGATAGCTGCAGGTCATTCTGTCAAACCCACATATGATATACAAAAAACTGATTCAGCCTGAAATTAATACTATGTTGGTGCAGTGTGTAATACTTACTCTCAGTAAGTAATATTTGTGTTAATTGCTTCAATATAATTTGTTCACATTTAATTGAGTCTAAATGTGCAAACTCTATTGTACAAGATGTTATGTTCATGTCTTAATTTATCTTAGATTTTTTCATTTCCACTTTGCAAGAGGCACAAGGCACATGTCATTCCTTACTATTGAACAAGAAATACTTCCACAATATCCATATCATGGTTTAAAAATTTCACGCTGAATTAGTAAGTGGATAACAATAATAGAAGATTAGTTTTGCAGCAACACATTTAATATAAGTCTATATTAACAGTCATCAAATTATGTTAACATCATCATTATCAGTATGGTACATAAGGTGACATGTACGATTTATTTGTCATAGCAACAACTGAAATAAAGACATATATAAGCAATCTCAAAGGGACTACCACCCAGTTCACATTTTTTCTTCTTTAAGATGTCTCTGGTGTGACTTAAATGAAAACTAATTTGTACTGTGGTACTTTTTTCACCTGTTTACATTTCAGAAACACTTATAGATAACAACTGTTAATTCTGTGTGTTTAAAAAATTAATTGCATTTATCTACACATGTGAAAATATTTCACAGGAAAATATTTTTCATAGTTTGTCACACTTTTTCAAAAGTTAGGGTAGGAACAACATGTTGTGATCCTCGAATAATCTTTTGTTAAAGTACAAATTCTCATAATGTTCTAATTTCATAAACTCTTGTCATTAGGTTTTTCTTTCAGATTTACAGTAATAAGTTTGTGACATTAGTGTAGTAGATAGTATTTTTAAAAGGGCCCATATCATTGAACAATACTGAGTATAAACAAGGAGTAACAAAAATGACAGAATGTGAAATTGTTCTCAAGATCCTTTATTCACTTAAAAATTCCGAAGAATAAATTATTTTGATATTTATTTAACATGTAGACATATAAACAGAACTTTCAAGAGTGATTCTGCCTGCTAATCCTAATAATCACTTCCATGGAATTTTATTGGATCAGAAAACAATGAAAGAAAGTGTAAATCATTACGAGTTATGAATGAATGCATAAAAATGTATGCCAAATGAAATATATAAATGCTTAGTTCTGGCCTGAAGGATGGTATATATCAAAATACTGCCCTTTTTTCTCTCTAAAAATATTACATTCATGTGTGCTAAAACAGATTTCAGTGCTTTCCAACTTGGCTCTGTTGTTCAGCAACTTTGTTATCCAAGATTCTTAGTTACGTTTTCATCTGTGATGAGGTGCACCACCAACCAAATAAAATCATATTAATGGACAGCTATTCACAAAGTGGTTTTTGTTTTTATTTTCTTCCCAGATTCATTCCCAATTGTTTTTATCCAAGTATATATATGTATCTTTAAAAATGCTGTTATGTTATTGAATTTTGTTTATGAGGCAACAGTCAAGCAACATATCTTAATATTTCAAGATGATTTACAGTACTGATACTGAGTACCAACATTTAAAATATTGTGTACACAATGAAAATATAATATTTCCAATATGGAAATTGTCAAAATAAGACATTATTAGCAACCAGTTAACAGTAACAGGTCTGTAATAAACTTCAATAATACAATATTTGAGAAACTTTATAAAACATCTTGACCATTTAGTCCTTTGTATATTGCTTTAAAAAGAAATGTTAAACACATGTAGCAGCATAGAGCACATGGAATAAAAAACAAGTCCAAGAAAATCTTGGAAGGAACAAAAAATGTCATGTCTTCTGTGCTCTACAAACATCTGTCATTTTACCACCACTTGAAAATTGATTAAAACTGAATTAAGCAGAGTGTAAAGTAACTGCAGTTATTTGGAGAAACTGTTCACTCCTTTATCCTCTGCAAAGACTTTGGAGAACCGTCTTCATGAAACTGGTCGGGTGCTGACCAACGTCTCTTGCGAGGATGTGACTGCTGTTGCTGTAATTGATTCTGCTGAATTTGCTGTTGTTGTTGTTGCTGCTGCTGCTGCTGCTGTTGTTGTTGTTGTTGCTGCTGCTTCTGTTGCTGCTGATTCTGCTGATGTTGTTGCTGGAGCTGTTGCTGCTGTTGTATGTGTTGCTGTAGCTGCTGGTGCTGTTGCATTTGCAACTGATGTTGCTGTCTTTGTGTATTTTTCAGTAAGTTTTGTTGCTGTTGTTTTTGTTTCTGTTGTATTTGTTGTAGTTTTTGCTGTTGTTGAAGTTGACTCTGTTGCTGCTGCTGCTGCTGATGTTGTTGTTGTTGCTGCTGCTGCTGCTGTTGTTGTTGTTTTTGCTGCTGCTGCTGCTGCTGTGACTGTTGTTGCTGCTGCTGCAGATGCTGTTGCTGCTGCTGGTGTTGCTGTTGCTGTGATTGCTGCTGACGAAGATGTGGTTGCTGCTTCTGATGTTGCTGTTTTTGTTGATTAGAATTCTGATGAGAGTGTCGTCTTGTCAAGGAGATACAAACATCTCCGACTTGAAGCTGGTGGCATTTGAGTCCATAGCGCTGCATTGTTCTTTCTGGGGAACATGATGCCCAGCCCTGTCCATAGACGAAAAATGGCTGCTCCAGAGGAGATTCGTACTCCACCTGAAGAAAAAACAGATGAACTTTGATTACAAAATTTTTAACACAGAATTAGTTTTAAAACTGCAACAGTATTACTTGTATACTGAAGCAACAATGCAGAGTTTCCTATCACTTTTAATAGTTCATGGTTTTAATTAATTTTCTTTTTAAAATAAATTTGGTCATCAAATAAAATGCTTCCACATGTATAAAATTTGACAATAATTAGAAGAATCCAAAGGCACCATAATAGGCTCTTTTTATTTTTATTTGTATTTGTATAACTGGATTTTATTACAACAATATTTGTTGAAAGACTAAACATTTTTATCAGGAAACATATAGTCAAAACATCAAAAATTACTTAAAATTTTAATGTTAGGTGAAGAATGGATAAAAATGTGATGTATTTTCATTTAGAAAATTAATGGTAAGTAACAACATAAAAAGAAATATAGTTTAATCAATGTTAATAATATATTATAAGGCTTAAGGATTTGCAAACTTTGTGCAAGCAAGAAATAATATACAAATTGTTTCTCTTTCATCTGATGCAGAAAATTTAGGTATCTTTGATATGCATTGCTGTCAATAATACATGTAACGAGATCTACTACTTTCTTAGGGAATATTTATTTTTCTAAAGGCTTAGCACAAGTAGATATTGTACTACAGTGTCAAAAACGATTGGTTGGCAATCTGGTCTCCTGCCATCAGTGCATTGACAATCTTGACTTCTAGGTGCTGTTCTGTAACATGCAAATGAATGCTGTCATATATTAACACCCAGTTCCTTCCCTTGCAATAAATCATCTTTTATTTAATTTTATTGTGATGGAGTGCATGGTCTTGTGCCGATTTTCTGCACCATTCTCCCTTTTCTTATTAATTTTTATCTTAAATT
Organism: Vandiemenella viatica; assembly: GCA_031002005.1. Taxonomy (NCBI): domain Eukaryota; kingdom Metazoa; phylum Arthropoda; class Insecta; order Orthoptera; family Morabidae; genus Vandiemenella; species Vandiemenella viatica. The sequence continues at coordinate 124,718,708 of CM061920.1, forward strand.
CTCTGAGAATAATTTCCCTGTCCACCAACATTTGCCTTTGGAATTTTAACTTTAAATTCTTTCACAATTTTTGGTGAAGTATTCATGACTTTCCTTGGTAATTTATTCCAATCCCTCTCTCCCTTACCAATAAAAGAAAATTTTCCCACTCCCTTATGCATGAAATTGAGTTCCATCTTGTGGACATGTTCTTTTTTTCCCCTACCATGCACTACTACTCTTAATTCTTCTATGAATATCCTAACAAACTTCGTCATACAGTATCATCCTTTTCTTCATCCTCCCCCTGTCTTCTATTTTAGCTCCTTTAAAATATCAGTTATTGCTTGTGATCAGTAGTAATTTATACAAACAAATGTAATTGTGCTCTTTTGCAAACACACTCCAACTCCTAAATTTTATACCCAAAATGTGGGTTCCATATTAAACCAATGGTTTGACCAATGCTTTGTAACCCAGTTGCTTCACTTCTATGATAGATTCTTTAACCAATTTTTCCAATAAATGAAGGATTTTGAAACCTCCTTCTATCACCTGCCCAATGTGTTCTGTTTATTATCAAATTTTATGCCAAGATATTTACACATTAAGCCTTAAACAAGTAATTCCTTCCCCTCAATAATCAATAGCAACTTGTAGATTTTTTTATTTTTTTTAAAATCTGTGTTACTAATAAGCTGACTCTTCGCATTTATCTGATGTTGATCTAACAACTTATATATCCTATATATCCTGTCCAGCTAACCCTGCAGCTGCTATTCACTGCTTTTTCCAATTTTGATCATTTTATATATCGTTATGAAATTTGCATACAACCTAACTTTAGACTGTAAAATATTAGCAGACTCATTCATTAGAGTAATGACTAGTCCCAATACATTACTTTGAGGCACTCCCATTTTGTCTCAAATCTCTTATTTGAAAAAAACTGCATTTTCTACACTTGCTCTTTGCTTTCTATTTTTTGAGAATTCCCTTACACAGCAAGTACATTTTTCATCCACTTAAAAGAAAATATTGAATGTAGATGTAACTTCATAAATCCTAAGATATATATATTAATTGTTTCAGTCTTAAATACAATAGTTTCTTAATCACTTACTTCAGTCTTAAATATAATAGTTTTGTATTTACTTATTTCCAAAAATATTAAAATAGCAACTTCTTAGTAAAAAAAAATTAGGTATTTGATTATAGTATTTTTATCTACTAATTAATTTATATAAGTTGGTTGAGGAGTAAAGCTCTTATTCAATTAAATAAAAACTTTAAAAATATAGTATAAACTTTACTAGACTACTTTATCAAATAAATTTAAGGTTCGTTTAGAAGGTTCTAGAACTATTGCGAAAAATCATGACTGGAAAGTGTGGCGCCTGTCGCAGGTATGTTGCAAAGGGGTTGGGTTGTAGTTGGCGTAAGAAGTGGTTTCATTGAGCATATTGGGAAGAGGAAATGTGGAAAATAAATGAGGGTCTCCCATGGTTTTGTTCACTTTGTCTTAGGGATGAAAGGATGAGGTTGATGGGCGAAATATAAGGAAGTTTGCGTGAAAGGATCAGGGTTCTTGAGGCTCGTCTTGAAGACGCTCAGCATGTTGGGGCTCAGCCTGTGGCGGCTCAATCTGTGGAGGCTCAGCCTGTGGAGGCTCAGCCTGCAGAGGCTGAGCTTGTCAAGACTAATGCTATAGAGCAGAAAGTAGAACTAGCAGGTTGGAGGAAGTTCTGAAGGATGGTTGGAAGCTGGTAACAGGTTGTATGAGAAATATGATTAATAGTATGAAGAAGGCAGACACTTTAGAAATTGGGGGAAAAAACAGGTTTGACCTGTTGCCAGAGTCAGGAGGAGAAGAGCCTCATGTAGATGTTTAGCAGGCATTTAGGAATAAGGGCATGCAAGATAAGAATAGGAAAACAAGGGTTCTGCTGCTAGATAGTAGCCATGGAAGAGGTGTAGGCCCTCTTCTGCAGGGTCAGTTAGGTACAGGTTACCAGGTCACAAGTTTTTTCAAACCTAGTGCAACTTTAGGTCAGGTAATAGAGGATATAGGTTCACTTTGTAGGAGGTTCACTAAGGACGATAGAATAGTGATAGTGGGAGGTGCGGGGAATAGTATTGATAGAAATGTGAGTTATAATATAGAGAGTGACTTGAGGAAGGTGGTGAAGGAGGTGCAGCATATCAGGGTGGAGCTCATGTAGGTTACCACGACCGGCCACAGTTGAATTATGCTGTGAGGTAGGTAAATGTGGAAACAGAAGTGCTGCTTGAGAAAGGTATTAGTTCCGTCTTGGGTGTTGTGCTGGTGAATATCATTGGTAGGTGGGGTTTCAGTAGGCACCTAAATAGAAGGGGCAAGTGGGTACTTTCTAAGTAGTTAGCTAAAGCAGTAACGGAGCCCATTTCCAATGATGATGGGGTCAGGACTGTGCCTTTTTTAGGATAGGGGCTACTGCTGAGGGGATGGAAATAGATGATCAAAGTAATACTGATTGTAGATCCAGAATGGTAAAAATCACAGATATTAAAGAAGTAGATGAAGTTGCTGAAACAATTACAGACTGGCATAAAACTGAGAAGGAAGAGGTTAATGCTGAAAATATAAAGCCAGTAATAAGGGTGTTATTGGTAAACTGTAGAAATATAATGAGCAAAGTAATCAAATTTGTAAACTTAATAGAAATACATGAACCACAAGTACTAAATGGGGTAGATCATTGGTTAAAAGAAGAAGAACCAGACAGTGAGGTTATTCCCGATGGTAACAGAGTGTACCACAGAGATAGAGGAGCAATTGGTGGAGGTGTTTTCATACTACAGTGGGTAACAAAAACTACTACAGTTCAGAGGTGTTCATAGATCGTTACCATGAGTTACTTGGGATAGATTTCTGAGGTAATAAAAAAGAAAAAATCAAGGTGTTGGCTACTTACTGCAGTGGAAGAATGACAAATGAAGATGAGGCTCTTGGGGAGAAATTAAATTCACACTCAGATTTCAGTGGTGAGAATAGAATGATCATTATTGGCGGGGATTTAAATTTACGAGGTGTAAACTGGGTAGGAAATAAGATTAATAACACGAGGGAACAGAGATTTGCAAATACCCTAATAACGGAAGGAGGATTTACACAAGTGGTAGAGCAGAACACTAGGAGAGAAAATATTTTGAATATACTCCTAATAAAGCCCGATGATAATCTTGTGGGGTGTTAAGTAACCAAAGGAATAAGTGAGCATGAAGCAGTTGTGATGGATACTGGAGGATTCCATAAACCAGTAGCTAAAATTGAAGGGGGAAATAGGTACAATTATAAAAAGGCACAAATTGTGAATGTAAGGAGATATTTCAGAGAACCTTTCAGCAAATGGAAGGAAGGAACAAGTACAGCAGAGTCAAGGTGGGAAGAGTTCAAGGAGATAATAAGAACGGGAGAACAAAAACTTATTCCAAAACAGAAAATAAAGAGAAGTAGAGAACCTGTGTACTATAATAGGGAGGTGTGGAGGTAAAAGAAGTTGGTAAGAAGAGAACATAACTGAGTTAAGAGACAGCAGGGTAGAAGGGAATATTTAAAACATCTAAACAAGGACTTAATAATAGCTAAGAAGATGGCTAAATATAGGTTTATGAACAGTTTTGTTAGTGCAGGGGGACAATTGACTGATGCATCTAGAAATTTCTATGGCTATGTTAGAAAATTGAGGTAAAGGGAGGGTGTTGAGACATTTTTAGATAAGGATGGAGAAGAAGTTACTGAGGATTTGAAAAAAAAAAAAAACAGAGATTTTAAGTAACTGGTTTAGTGAGAGCATTAGGGACAATGAATCAGAAATGAGAGGATCTAATTTGGAGAACACAATTAGAAATGAAGATACCAAAAAAATTTAAATTCATCCTGACAAAATCATGAAGGAAATAAGAAAGCTGAAAAAAAACATAAAGGGGCTGGTGTAGATAATATTACTGCAGATATCTTAAAGATAGCCGGAGGAGACATTGTACCTTATCTTGAGATATTATTTAAATTGAGTCTGGATACTTGGAAAATTGGAATAGTAGTGCCAGTACATGAAGGAGGGGTGAGAAATAGAGTCAAAAATTATAGGCCAATCAGTTTGACATTAGTGGTAGGTAAATTAATGAGAGGTTGATATGCAACCACATCAGAAATAAATTTGAGGTGCGTAGGTGGTTTTCAAGTAGGCAACATGGCTTTAGGCAAGGACATTCATGTGAATCTCAGTTGGTGGGATAGACACAAGATATTTCAGATGAAATGGACGGGATGCCAAATTGATAGTGTAGCAGTAGATCTTCAAAAGGCTTTTGACAGAGTGAGCCATAAAATAGTAGTAAATAAGGTAAAAAACTAAAGGTTGATTATGATTATAAGGTGGGGAAAAAATTGCTTGTTGAAAACTTGAATTGTAAATATCTTGGCACTATATTTCATAACAAGCTTAACTGGGCAGGACAGGTTGGTCAGGTGGCAGGAAAAGGTTTCAGAATTTTGCACTTGTTGAAGAGAGTGATGAGGGCATGTACAAGAGAAGTAAATGAATTGGATTACAAAACTTTGGTCATGCCATTTCTTGAATATGGTAGTGTAGTATGGGACCCACATTTTGTGTCTCCAGTACAGGAGTTGGAGAGGGTGCAAAAAAGGGCTGCTATATTTGTTTCTGGAAATTACCACAGAATGCAATCAGTAACAGATATGGCAAAAGTGGTGGAATTGGATTCACTGGAAGACAGGATGAGGGTGATGAGGGTCATGAGAGTGTACAAGTAGTATATTGGTGATGAGGCATGGAAAGATATCGATGTGAGAATGAAAAGTAATGCATGGAAGAGAAAAGATGAACATGACCACAAGCTGGCACACAAAGGTGCAGGAAGATTCTCTTTTTTGGGTAAGGGTGACAAGGATTTGAATAAGCAAGTTACCAAGAGAAATGATGAGTAATTTATCAAATTAATTGAAAGAATTTAAAGCTAAAATTTGCAGAGGGTAAATGTAGGTGGGTTTAGGAAAGGGTAGGTGGGTGTAGGAAAGAGGGAGGAAGGGTGTGCACGGAAATTGCCGCCGGAGCGTGCGCTCCATTGTAATTTAATTAAATATTATATTAAGGTTGTTACCTTATTCAACACCATTTTGTGGCTTACAGTGTGAAATGTAATTCAAAGCGACCAAATATCTTTTATTCCTCAACAGCAGGTTATTATTTAAAAAATATTTACTTTATTCCATTAAGATGAAAACATAGCGAAGTACAGCTTGGTGAGATAAATATCTCCCATTTCTTAGAGTTGATAGCATCATCCATGAATAATTTCATGCTAAAAGACGAGGGAGGAATTTAATACTTATATTTACAATATTAGTGTCAATAGAAACTAACCATTACCCTGGATCGTAAGGCAGCTTATGTTTTTACCGTCTGAAATTATTTTTTAATTTCAAAACTGATGTGTGAGAGCAAAGTATCCGTGGACTTTGGAAACTGCGTGAGATGGCTTGTATATAGGGTGGCAATGGCATGTAACCTAACTGTGGACACATTGCGTAACTCAGTCACGGTGGCTATAATTAGTGTTATTTTTATCGTCTCTCACTGGCTGGAGTCGAACTCATGACCTTGCACGTGACCGCCTTCCCCCTACAAGGTCACGCTGCAACCAGTTTCCTCGACCAACGGCACCACGTCATCGTTATTTCTTCGACGCATCGTATTGTACCACCAACCCGAATAGCTTTCTCAACATTAAGGCACACAGGCTCCCCGTCGAGAACAAAGTGCAACGGGTTAGACACTTTGCAGTTTTCAGGACGATGGAGACATCTTCGGATTTAAACAAGGTTTCTTTATACAGTTGGTTTTCTTCTGTTTTCCTCCCTATAAGACTATTTGTAACGTCGATTTTGAGAATAGACAGCTTAAGTGAACTAATAAATGATGTTTGTATGATTCTAAGGTAATGTTCATAAAACGCGAAGGTCTATAAAGAAGCCCTGCATTCCAAGTCAAGAAGCTCAAATTAATCTATGGAAAAATCTGGCACGAAAACGGATGTCGTCATAATGCTTACAGTGATGACTCCAGGAGTAAACTGTCAACAGCCAATCTAGCTAAACTGCAGACAGCCAGCTAGAAACACACGAATCCAACCTCCATCGTGAATACTGGGAATGAGCTCGTGCGATTATGTCGTGCCGATATAGGGAGTCAGTTCCGGGCATGAATACTCATTGGAAAAAATCGCTGACTATTGAACGAAACGTACTCACAGTTCTTCTACTGGTCACGCTTACATTCTCCTCCTTCTTTGGTTATTTTCAAACAATTCTAACATAAAGGAAGCATCTTAATTAATCTGTAGGAAAAGGTGAGGTAAGTCTCGCAGGTGTATATCGTCGTTGGCAAGGTCGTTCATGAACGACACACCGCTTCCACCCACACTAGAGCTCGGCGCTCGTCTGTTATTCATTTCCTCGCTGATTATCTGAGCGGCTGCAACCTCGCTCGGTCGTAAACTGAACGAAACGAGAGTCACATCCTAGAACACGCTTGTTAGTTTTAGCAGGACTGGTGTAAATCAATTACCCCGAAATTACAGAGTGCAGTTCTACTTTAGCATCTTGAGGTACTATTTCACCGATCCTACATTTAGGTTTTCCTCTCATTTCACTGGCAAAATCCACTAAGAGAAAGATTTCTAAATTACTTATTTCAATAGTTTTATTCAATTTTTACTTTACATCCATGATGAAACACGAGAGTTTGCGAACTTCGTGCCAGTGTCGGTACTTTTTCCATGTAACGTGTAGTTTTTAGGGGTAAAGCGAAAACTATCCCAACATTCATCCAGGCAGAAATACTCATACTGATGAAAATTGGGATGGATGGTGGAGCCAAGTCATAAGTATGGTGGCATTTCAAATCCCTCGGCAAAACTACCAGCTTTCTATTGAAGAGAACGTACAAGATTACTATTCTCAACAAGTTTTAAGTTCAACAAAATCTTCTCGGGTGTCGAAACGTCGTGTTTTTACACCACCATCCGGCTGGACACCCGAGAAGATTTTGTTGCATCGATACGCCGGGAAAGTCTCCACTCAAGTTTTAAGTTTTTCTAAGGTTCAGTAGCCAAAATGGCAAGAAAAGAAAAGTTTATTATTTCTCCATGTTCGTCCGTAAAGATTTGTCTCTGAAAATTACTGCAGAACACAATCAGCGACTGAAATGATAAAGGAGCTGGATTAGGATTTATTAGAAGACTGGAGGAGAGTATTGCACGGAAGGGAGAGATGTAGGCCTACTTGATTTCAGGTATAAACTAGTTGAAAAATTTTCCTTTTTGGGTGAAGGAATCAGAGATTAGAGCAAAGGTAAGTGATGAATAACTAACCAAAAACGCTGAATCAGATTAAAGTTAAAATTCATAGAGGGAAAAGGTAGGCGGGTACAAGAAAGGGGGAAACTGGGTTTGTAGCGAAGTTGCCGCAGGAGCATTCTCTCCATCGCAATTAAATCTTTAAGTCCTAATATTACGCTTCTGTTCAACCAAAATGTGATGAAATTTCATAGGAAATTGCGTTTGACTGACCATAAAACAGATTTGTACACATACACAAAAAAGAGAGAGCAAAAGTTTCCTTTCTATTGATTCAACTGTCGCTTGATATGCATTAAAATACAATCAATTATGTTTTAGGAGATTTTTTTATTTAGTTGTATTTCGAGACATTTGAGCTTACAAAGTTGTAAAAAAAATGTGCCTTCCTCTAATCTGGAAAATAAATCAAGAAATTTCCACATAATAAGCATTCATCGAAAATTGTTTTCGATAAGTTGACAAACTTTTTAGATTAAATTATCGCATTAATCTATTAACAAAATACACTTTCGCACAATTTTTATGAAACATGACAGGAAGATGTATTTTACTATCCGTAAAATAGATCCTTTGAAAAATAAACTGTTCTAGGGAGCCTCCACATACATGTAACAGAGGAATGAAAAACTAAAGAATCCTATACTATGCGTGCCTAACACACACTTTTCCGATTTTTTTAAAAACTTGATGAGGATTTGTAGACTGATTTGAAAGTTACAATATGACAATTATTGAAGCATCCAGATTAATGTTAATTTAATAACGTGTACTAAATTTCGATAATCTCGTTGCTGTTGATAGACTCATTTTACTCACTGCAATTAAATAACATCTCTGACGATTATGGAATACATACTGCAGTGACTGAAAAGTGTTCCTTCATATAAAATATTTGTTTTGATTTAAAAACATCACGATTTATTGTACCTCAGTTATTACACAAATTATCTACCTGGATGAGGATATATTGCCCCAGCGATGATTCATCTTATGTTTGTTGGAGGTTGGCGATCACCGTGTGATATTCGTTCACATCTTGAACGAAGTGTATTATTATACTGCCGTCTTCAAAATATGAAACGTTTACCTCACGTTCTGTAGCCATTATAGTTTCCTTCATAGTAAGCATCTTTTTTCTTCCATCTTAAAATCTGTCATTAGCTGAAGCAGACCATAACTGTAATATGCAGTTGTTATTCTTTTTACTGTAATTAAGGTTTCATGTGTCGTTTATTTTAAGCAACATCTCTTCTTTGCAATGCCAATTGTGGAGATTCTCTACACCAGTGGTTCCCAACGTGGGTCGTACCGCCCCCCGGTGGGCGTTAGAGAGCTTGAAGGGGGCGTTTGTGTACAAAGGCAAATTTGGGGGGCGTTGACGCCCAGCCGGGCGGCGCCCCCCTAGCCAACACTGCAAGGACGTGTCGATAAGATTAATGAATAACAAAAAACATTGAACAAATGTTTCAGCAAGTAATTCCAAATGTCTTTTAAGCAAGATCAGTGGGGATTAAAAGTTGGTATTAGTACATTATATCTTTGTTCCTAACACATGCTTCAGTAGTTCATGAATGAGTTGCAGCAAGCGCTGTCCACCAAAAGTTCGTATTAGTACACAGTACTGACGATAGCTTTGCTCCTACACCTGCTTCAGTAGTTCGTGAATGAGCCTCAGCAAGCGCTGTGCACCACAGGAATCACCATTGTTAGTATGTTTATGTTCCGGTTCGATCAACGATGTATATTTACACTGGTCAGTGTTCGATTGTTCGGTAGTGCCTTGAGACAAAGCGACTGTGAACCTGTGCGGTATCTACAGCTTACGTGGACCTACTTACCGCCAATGATTGAATAAAAATATAGCAGAATATTTGTGTACCCAACTTATTTCAATAATTTTCTAGGCCTCTTTTTGTATTTGAGTCAACACAGGATGTATCCAGTACTGTATGTTAATTAAATATTTACTGTATTTCGTTCTACGATATAATAATCTATTGAAGTAATTTTTGTTGAATGATTGATGCCTATTTCTTCCGCCAAAGCAAAAAACTTACTGAACTCGGTGCGAAAAGGCCGGCGCCGGCTCCGGTTTTGTCGGTGTGTGTGAAAACGCTCTTACGCTATCTGACATATAAATTTAAAAAAAAATATTTTCTATCGATGGAATTGTGTAGAGTTGCTTCTCTGACCATGAAGTACCCCCAGAAGCACACAACTCGTTTTGCCTGTGTTCTCCCACGTGGGACCGCATTTGGATCTGCAATTTCTTTCACTTGGTCCAGGCCTATGCTGTGTGCTTTCTTCTTGATGTCAGTTGGTCAACTGTTGTTCTCTGGCTCTCATGGTAATTTAAGGTTATGGAAAGAGTGTCAACTGTAGGCAGTGGCGTAGCTAGGTCAACAAGGGCCCCGACGCGAAAAATTTGGGCCCTCAGGCAAGATGGACGACCTTTTTTTTTGTGTTGCTGGTAAGGGCCCCCTGAGCTGAGGATGGGGCCCTTGAGTTGTGCTTAGGGGCCCCTGAGCAGTGGTTGGGGGCCCCCCTGAGCAGTGAGGGCCCTTAGTGAGGGGCTTCCTGTGTCTCAGGGGCCCCCTTAGACGACTGTAGAGCTAAAAAAAGGTCACCAGTTTGCCATGAAAGCTCATGGGCCTCTGAACTGCGCTTGGGGGCCCCCAGAGGTGCGCTTTGGTGCCCCCAGAGGTATGCTTGGGGGCCCCGGTGCACTACACCGCCTAGCCCCATAGTAGCTACGCCCCTGACTGTAGGTGCAAACTGTCGACTTAGGAGCTTGTCGAATTGAATATGTGGAGTAGGGAAAAAAGATGTTTATAATTTAATTATTTTTAAATGCATTTTCCTGCACTTACATTTTATTTGTACTTACATTTTACCAGCAATCGTTACATATAATGGAACAGAAGTAATCAGGGTGCCGTAGATGGCTTTATAATTGAAAATTATTAAATACTATGGTCACCGGCTTTGAAAATGGAAAAATGAGTTTTTAAGGTGTCGACAAAATCCGCTCATACGCTGGAAAGAGAGAGATTATCGAGTGTCCTAGCCCTGGCACGCTCAGCCCTTAGTCGCCCACACACACACAATGACAAGGCCACTCAGTATCCCATCACTGATCAGTCCCTCCGGATGTGTGGGTAGAAACCGTCAGTATTACAGTACGCTGGCTAATTCCCTTAGGATTTCAGCAATTCGAAAGTCCTGGCGGCGATTCGAAGGGCATTGGTCAGTTATGAGCTCTGTGTGCAGCTATTTATACTTTATCGTGGAAAATTGAAGATTTATGTCACAGGCCTCTTACGCTAGATTTAAGGCACATCAAACAGATGGTTATAAAATTAGATGAGACATTTTTTTACCATATTACAAAATTCAGTTAAACTTCGATTCTCAAAGCTTAGTACAATATATTCCTGTGTGTTGCAAAACTAATGATAATGATACCGTCAAATTTATGGGTATAATAATCTATATTTCTCTCTTTCTTCAATATTTTAATTTTTGTTTTCTGTTCTCTCTTCATCCTTTTGTGAACAACCGAATCCCAAAGTACCATCTAGTTGGATCACATGAATCTACTGTCTCTTTTCCGTTTCTTTTGATCATTTCCACTTATTACGCAGAATCTGAATTATTGTTTTGAAAAACCTCAAGTTTTCATTCGGGATATATGGCTTAAGAAATGTATTGATACGCCTCATTCTCTAAATTTTTATTCAATATACTGTGCGTTTTAATTTTAATAGAGATGAAAATTTCTGATATATTTTTATAAAATAACTTAGAACATCTTTACCATTTTAGCTGAAAATGCGTGAATCGAAGAAGGTCTGTAGGACTGTGTGTTAGTGGGGAACGAGGGGTCCTGTCTGTCGCTGGCTCACACATAGACGTCCTCTGAAGACAGTCAGCTATCCCGCCAATGTATGGGTTGATAATATAATCATGAAGCAGACTTATATTAACTCGAATTAACTGTTCTCCGTCCATCTTTATGCCTGCCTGTGTATCAGTTTGAGCAAATTCTGTCGAACAGCTTGTTATGAAATTACATATTCAAGTTTCGGACCTGAATATCTCAATTCTATCCACTTTTGATAGAGCCGGAAGTGGCAGATTAATGATGTCACTTTTATCTAAGTTTTTTATGAAGATTTTTCAACTGAGAAATCTGAAGAAAAAGTTATTTACCAAAGTTAAATAAACAAGTTATAAATAACAACTTTTATTTCTAAATTTTTCCGATAAAACTTAATTTTTTTATTACTCTTATTTCATTACTACTATTTTGTATATCGTTTCCGTGGCTGGGTGGTAACGTAATTTAAAAATACTATTAAAATTTGTATTTATACATTTTAAATAAATTTAAATAAATAACAAATTTTTTTTGCGGTTTACTTGTTGGTCGCAAAATATTCATGAAATAATGAACACAATTTTCAATTTATTTAATTAAATTGTAATAGTAAATCTATTTAATGGAATAACGTGATGGTAATCATATCAAAATTTATTTTTATTTTCACAGATGTCACATTAAAAAAAAAAAAAAAATTGGACAGTACAATGTCGAACATTTGAAATATAGTTTTATTGAGGCACCCCCAAACAAGGCATTACCAGTGTGCCTGATTTTCCGGAGAGTTTTCTCAAATGAAGGTATGAAACCTTAACGTTTAGAAGAACATTTACCAAAATACACCCTGACAGAAAAGTTTATCTTACTTTCAAATGCTCATAGAACAATATTCAAGACGCCTATCTTTAGCTGGTATCTTTTCAGCGGCATCCAAACAAGACGCAGATTGGCTTCGTGCCTCTTACAAAATTTCCTTGCTTATTGCTAAATCGGGAAAACCGCACACAATTGGGGAACAATTGATACGGCCAGCTGTGAGTGAGGTTCCGCGTACTGTACTGCACAAGGTGGCGTCTGATATTATTAAGAGAATAACACAGTGCAGAGGCGAATCGACGAAATGTCTGAGGACGTGTAGAGTTCTATAACTAATTTTTTGAAGACTGCAGAATTTTCTTTACAGCTTGATGAATCTACTTTACCAAACTATGATTCATTACTTCTTGCGTACGTTCGCTTCATTAAAGGTGAAATAATTTGTTAAGAATTACTGTTCGCAAAAAAATTAGAAACTGATACTAAAGAAAATCTATATTTCAAGTTTTAGAACACTTTTGAAGAATAAAGTATTCCTCTGAATAATATCGTGTCCTTTGCTGCTGATGGTGCTCCGGCAATGGTTGGACGATACCGAGGGCTGATTTCATATTTTAAAAAGGCAGGACCAAATGTAGTCGCTGTGCATTGTATAATTCAGACACCATTTGGTTGCAAAATCCCTAAGTGATCGCCTTCTCTGCTCACTGCAGTATGTAATTAACGCAGTTAACAAGATCAGAAACAATGCTCTCAGTAGTAGATTATTTGGAAAACTTTGTGATGAAAATGGCGAGGATTTCAATCATTTGCTATCGCACACAGAAGTTCATTGGCTGTCAAAGGGTCCCTGTCTAACAAGATTTTATGACGCTTTTGACACCATTATAACGTTTTCATTAATTCATTAAGAGTTTATTGAAATATAAGATTTATATAGTTTATTTAACTGATCTATATCATAAATTTAATGAAACAAACCTACAGCTGCAAGGAGATAATTTGAATTTGATCAAAGAAAAGTTAGTTACTTGTGCGTTCATGTCAAAACTTGCCTTGTACAAACAAAATGTGGGTCGAAGGCAATTCTATCAGTTTTCAAATCTTTCCTCTGTGGAAACAAATGATTAAGATATTTTAGTATTATGTCAAAATTTGAAGTACTTAAAGAAGATTTTAAAAACTGATTTCAGGATATTCTTAACATGACCATTTCAGATTGGGTATTAGAAACCTTCTTCAAACCTGCATACAGCAGATTTATCGCTACAGTAAGAGTTGATAGATATGTCAACAAATGAAGAATTAAAATTGAAATTATAAAATGGACGTCAAGAATTTTGGCTACAGAGGCAAATTCCAGATTTATACCCGCCTTTGTGGGCTGCAACAAAATTTTTTTTTAATTGCATTCCCATCGTCATATTTAGCCGAAAGGGGATTTAGTATAGTAAGCGAATTACCAACAAAGAAAACAAACAGAACGCGGCGATTTAAGACTCATGCTGACAAATATAGCATCAAATTAGTATCATTACGTCAAGCTCAGACATCTCACTGATAATTTTACAATAATTTTCAATATATGTTTTTAATAAATTTTGTACAAGGCACCAATATTGTTAATATTCTTTAATAATTTTAAAAATCTGTCCTTGTTTTTCAACATTAATATAGCCCAATTCACATAAGAGTTTGAAGAAGTGGGCAACGAGCCAATTAAATTGAAGCGCTATGGATTACACAACGTTGATTACAGCAACAAAAGACGTCAGTGCTTTTTTTTTTTTTCAAACAGGGGGGTGATCAGTAATTTTTTTTCGAAAAGGGGGCGGTAGGTCAAAAAAGGTTGGGAACCTATGCTCTACACCGTCCGTCAGAATTATTTATTATTATCATTAATTTAACTGCGATGAAGCGCATGCTCCAGTAAAAATTTCCCTAGTCTTCTAAATACACCCTATTTTATTATTATTATTTTTTTTTAAATTATCTTATATACTGTGCTTTGAATGTTAAACTCTAACCTCCCCCTCTCCCCAATCTACATATGCATTTTAGGAATTTTAATTTCACATTTCTTCAGTGTTTTTGGTAAATTACTCATCTCTTTTGTGGTAATTTCTAAAGCATTTAAGTTCCTAAAGGATTAGGTCGAAAGATCTTATAAATGAACCGATACTATATAAAACAATGCAACAATTAGATTGTTTGAAGATGATATAATGCTATACAAAAGGATCAAAACGGTAGATGACTGTAAACAGCTGCAGGGTGATCTGGACAGGATATCTAGTTGGGTTGGTAAACATGGGATGAAGGATAAAAGCAAAGAAGAATCAGCTTATTAGATACACAAATAAAAAAAAAATATTGATTATAAGGTGAGGAAAGAATTGCTTGCTGAAGACTTGAAACGTAAATATCTTGACATTACAATTGATAACAAGCTTTACTGGGCAGCACACATTGGACAGGTGGTAGGAAAAGGTTTCAAAATTCAACACTTGTTGGAGAGAGTGATGAGGGCACGTGACACTGCCGGCCCCGAAAGCGCAGGTGTTAAGTCTGACCTCGGGCATTGAGGTTTTAATTAAATGCTGCGTTCGTTCTGTGTTGTCAACACAACGCATTTACTCCAACGCTAGTGATTAAGTTACAGATGTTGAAGAGGTAAATCAAAACAAATATTTTATATGAAGGATCACTTTTCAGTTACTGCCATAAGTTTTCCATAATCGTCAGAGATGTTATTTAAATGCAGTGAGCAAAATGAGTCGAGACTATCGAAATTTTAGTACGCGTTATAAAATATTGGCTGCAATAGCAATTTTGTTGGCTGTATGAAGGAAAGAACCAAATGCCAATTTAAAAATGAAAAAGAAAACTCTTTTCTCGCGGAGGAAATTAATAGTTTTGCATAATGCTGCACTGATCACATGGCGGCTTGCTCAGAACAAGTTAGTTTACTCTTATTGATGAGAAGTATTACTTTTCGACCTACACCACGAACTTTCGCACAGTGTCTGAAACCTTATATTACCGACAGAATTTCTTTTCCCACGCTTTAATCCTGGCGTTATCTGAGAGATGAGGTTCAGGTCCTAGTGCTTTTATACCCAGCCTATGTAAGACTCAATTTGGTCACAAGTTGACAATCGACATATTTAGAGTTTATGAACATTCATCAGGTTCCCAGTAATATAGTGTACGAATATAAAATCAATAATTTAACATAACGATAACCCACTGAAACCATCTACTAATTACATTATGCGACCTCAGAAGCCTCAGTTGTTTATTGTTATAATGTCACCATATTTGTTTATCGCAAACGAAGACGGAAAGAATGTAGACGAGAAGAAAGCAGAGCCAGAGGAGCTAAGCCAGGCTATTTCAAGTTTCCCGGTCAACAGATCCGCTATTCGCAGCTATTATGTTTATTTCATGTGAGTCACATCTTGAAAGCCGCTGGGTGTTATTTCTTTTGTTCGCTGAGGCCGAAGCCGGATTTAGACTCAACGAAGTTGTGGCGGCGGGGGAGACGCCCATGCTATCCCATGCCCTACACCACTTTTGCTTACGCATCATAAGGCCTTAAAATGTCTTTGATGTCTAAGCTGACGCCAGCATTAAAACCAAATAAGGATATGTCAGCTATTCCAGGTTAAATTTTTATTAAATATGACCTTTAATTCGAGGGCGTTTCCAGTATTTTAGATTCGCACACTGATGACTTAATCACAGCCAGTAAACTAAAGAATCCACGTCATACTATATATAAGCGGACAGCTGAGTCCACACTAATCCGTCTCCAAGTAAGATACCGAATTTATCGCGATTTTTTTTTTATGTTTCATACTTCCAGGCGATCCACAAAAACGTGACTTCTAGCTTCTGATGTTCACTAAAAGTTTGCCGATTCTAAACTATGGTGATAGTTATATAACTTTATTGAATATCAGTCATATATTAGTGTAAATATCAGAAAATACACATTCTTCTGTTACAGCCATATTTATTTGACTAAAATAATAAAAGAGCCAGAAATAACTAGAACACCATGTAAATGTTCAAATTTAAAAATACAGCCAGATTGGAAACCAGAATGGAATGTTGTGTTGCCATCTGTCTGTAAAACGTATAAGTATGCTCTGTGTGCGGTAAGTGTATTTTTGTTTGTGTAATGTCTAGTTCATGAGGCGGCGATTGGGGACCGTCCCGGTAGTCTCCTTTATGATTACGGAAAAAGCAGGAGGCCGGTATGCAGGGACCAGGACTCCCCGATCCACTGTGTGGCGCCTTAGCGTACTCCGCGGGTATTCACAAAAAGTGGCTATTACTAGAATTTACCAAATGATCTAACAGATGAAAATGTGGACAGAAACCACACTAAAAGAAAGGGTAACAATATTTATAAATGGAAAATTAATAAAAAATATAGTAAAATAATTTTTTTTCTTACGTCAGTTATACTAATTAAGCTAGAGTGTATTAAATCTTTCTTTTCTACAACTGTAATACTGTAAATACAAAATTTCGGAAATGAGTTGTATGTTTACTGCCGTAGTTTAGTATCGTTCGAAAGAAGCGAACTCGCAATTCACTGTAATGTGCGTAATAACATTCCTTGGATTAACTTCTTCCATGTAAAATTTAACTTACTTAAAGTGAATGTTGTCTGCCACACAAGAGCCTATCACTATCTAAAATTCGTGTGTGATTTTATAATGAGGACAAATCTGCATGTGGACTTTTTAATTTTATCAAAGCACAGACAGAAGTGAGTTGCCAAACTTGAATTTGTGAAGTACTGGCCTTCTAATTACTCGGCATTTGGCAGTAGGGATGTCCCATGCGATTGGGTGCTCAACTGAATGTCTAGTCTCCAATTATACTAAGAAATATGTCCATACTTGAGAAGAAGCTTCGGAACATCGCACAACAGCGTAATAGTTTAGGGGAAAAGAATTTGAAATGGAATTGGATTTTTGCGAGACGAAAGTTAATGATGAGGAAATACAGCATTTAAAGACTACTAAAGATACAGGAAACACGCCATTTAGGAACTGTCATAAAACAGCTGGTGTGATAATGAAGTAAGAGACTATATTTCTTGTATTTGTTCAGCTGTAATACAACAGAATGTATTGTGACGATGAATCATCTGTTAATAGAATCTATATGGAAGACTAGATCTTCTACTGCAGACCATATTCGCAATAGTCGACAACGATAGGTACATTTTAAATTAGATACAAATGCAGATTTGATGTTACAATGGAATAATGCCTTGTCCTTCTGCTGTCGCCTCAGGAATATGACTGATCGTTACAGAATTTCATTGGATTCAGTAAAAATGCTGAGCTATGCGAGGTGGTGGCGCAAGTTCCAATGGCTAGCAATTATCATTTCCTGACCAGACTAGAAGAACTCTCCACTTACCAAATCGGATAGTAATTGACAGATCGGTGATAGGTCCGGTGGCAGAAATAGAAACATAGGCCAAAAATTGTCCACGCCAATCAGAGGTAACATTTCCCCACTGGTGGAGAAAAGGAGAAGACAGCCTGGGAGTTCGACGTGGGTATTGAATAGAAGGAGAGATCGCTTTAGGCAGGAGATGAATAAGGCCGTGGTTTGATTAGATTCGAGAGAAATGTGTTCAGATGAAGAGAGTCAGCATCTGAGGCTTAATAGGGGAAATGTCTGAAATATCGAGGAATTCTGTAGCAAAGGCTTGGATCATGATTTGCTTCGACTGTGAAACTCTCTTAACTTCATAGTCTAAAGCAAGGCTGCTCAATCCCAAGCCCGTCAACGAATTTGAATTGCCCCGACAACAACAGCAGTTTGAAATATGCTAGCTGAAAAACCTATGCAAAAGTTCATTGTTATTGTTTTTATTATTATTATTATTATTATAATAATTCAACCGTGTTACTTACATCTTTTTTTATTTAAACATCTATTGTAAATTATATATAGTCAGTATTGGTTTGCCCGCAGGCTAACATAGATCGAAATTGTGGCCCATCTCCAAAAATTGGTTGGGCAGCCTTGCTTTAGACCAGGGGTCCCCAAAGTGGTCGGTATCGACCCCTGGGGGTCGATAAGAGTTCTCCGGGGGTCGATTAATACCCGGGGGGTCGAAAGGGGGTCGATTGATAATAAAGAGGATCAATTAAATGGTCTAGGAAAAAAAATGGGAATATTCCAACAAAAATCCAAAATAACTGACTACCCCCGTTATAATTTGAGTTTTACCGAAGCCTGCGTCGCTTTAGGTATGTATTAAGGAGAAAACATACTGGAGCGGAGAGCATAGCAACGACGAGAGCGAAGAACAATTGCAGCGAAAACAAACAAACCAATTGGATTGTTGCGGTGGCTCATACTGGGGCGCAAAGCTATGAGGTAATAATGGAGCCAAGCTTAGTGTTCAAACTGTTTGATTTCGCCGCTTTACTCTTCACTGGCATTGCTGGTTTGTTAGTGGTTATTCCTGTGAGAAACGAATGTAAACCAATTTATGAATTGTGTCTCTTTCAAGGTCCGTCTTTGGGATAAGAAAGAAGTTCAACATCACAAGTATTTTATTTTAGCTAAGCTACGTGATGAACTCAAAAAGTATTAAAACTTTATTTTTTATTTACTTAAGCATTTTATATTCGGGAGGACGCTATTTCGAATCCCCGTCCGGGCATCCGGATTTTGGTTTTCCATGGTTTCCCCAAATCACTCAAAGCTAATGCCGGGATGCTTCCTCCAAAAAGCCATGGCCGAATTCCTTCCAGTTCCTTGTCCGCAGTTCCATCCCGCCTCTAATGAACGCGCTGTCGACGAGACGTAAAGCCACAGAGGGAGGGGGAGGGGGGGGGAGTGAACGCTACTGGTTCATTATACACAAGTTGCACTGTTAAATTCCAGTATGGTTTCCACTCTATGTATTGTATATCTAAATGTAAATTTTGTCCTTTACATAGAAAATATCGTAATATACCGAAAACCATTAAATTTAGATACTTCTTTTTTTATCTTTTTCCTACCTAATTCTATTGAATAGGTAACTTTTAGATGTAATTATTATTCCTTCCAAGTCTAGATATCTATTGTTAGCAAAGAGTAGCAACAATGCACTCTGAGAAAGAACAGGCAGTTGTTTATAGCTCGTGCGGGAATAAGTTGCGTCTCTTAGGGCCTTATTACACTAGGCGACTTGGTGGCGCCACCAGCCGGGCCACTGGTGGCTCTGCTCGTCGCTGGGCACAGGGTCTTATGGAGCTTATTACACTAGGGCAGCCAGTGGCGCCGCCAGAAACTGGCGGCCGGCTGGCTGCCCTGCCCGGCGACCAGGCGGGCAACCACTGGTGGCCGAGAGTCGTGGCGGGGCATTGTATCTTACGTAGCTTATTACACTAGGCCACCAGACTCGCCACCACGCGTTCAGTCTACTGTTCATATGCCCCTTCCTACATAACAATTTTAAAATTGCAGAGATACTGAGTGTCAGGTTTGGTGAGACAACTGGGGACAGTCATCCTGTGATGGGAGGGAATGAATGACGAACCTACAAAATTTGAAATAAATTTTCAGGAAATTGCGAAGTAACTCAGAAAGCTAAAACTGGTGTAACTGGTGTAGGTAATATTACTACAGATTTATTAAAGATTGTGGGATAGGATATTGTACCTTACCTTAAAATTTTGTTTAAAATGAGTTTGGAGACTTGCTGCTTACCAAAGGATTGGAAAAGACCGATAGTAGTACCAGTTCATAAAGAAAGGGTTAAAAATATGGTGAAAATTCCTGGCCAGTTAATTTGTCATCAGTGATGGGCAGAATGATTGAGAGATTGATATGCAACTATATCAGAAATGTCTGTGAAGAACGAAACTAGTTTTCAGATCGACAACATAGCTTTAGGCAAGGATACTCATTTGAATCTCAGATAGTGAGCTATATGCAAGATATTTCAAATGAATTTGAAATGGGAGGCCAAGTTGATAGTGTGGCACTAGATCTTTCTAAGGCATTTGACAGAGTGAGCCATAAAATGGTTTTAAATAAACTGAAATGTATTGAATTGAATGAAAAAGTTACTTGCTGGGCACAGGAATTCTTAAAAGTCAGAAAGCAAAGGGTTAGAGTAGGAAATACATTATCAAGAGAAGTGGAAGTAAATATGGGAGTTGCTGTTCATTATTCTAATGAATGACTGTGTTACGGTCAGAATCTAGGTATTTTTCAAATGATACAATGGTATACAATAGGATAAAAACAGGTGAAGACTGAACAGTTGTAGGATGATCTGGATAGAATATCTAAATGGGTAGGTCAGCATGGAATGAAGATAAATGCCAAGAAGAGTTGGCTTATAAGATACAAAGATAAATAGATCTAAAGGTTAATTATGATTACAGAGTGGGGTCAGATTTGCTTGATGAAGTGTAAATTCTTTGCATAACGTTTGATAAACTCAATTGGGCAGGTGGTAGAAAAAGGTTACAAAATCCTTCATTTGCTGAAGAGGGTGATGAGAGGATGTAACAGAGAAGTTAGGGAGTTGGGTTACAAAACTTTGGTCAGATCATTTGTTGAATATGGTGGCGTAGTTTGGGACCACATTTTGGAGATCAAATACAGGAGTTGGAAGGTGTGCAAAGAAGAGCAGCTAGATTTGTTTGTGGAAATTATCGCAGGACCCAGTCAGTAACTGATATGATACAGGAGCTGGATTGGGACTCATTGGAGGAAAGGAGGAGGGTGAAGAGAGTGCTGTAAATGTGCAAATTGCTACCGGAGTGTTAGCTCCATCGCAATTAAACTGGATTCAGACGACAACAAGTTTTTTAATTACTTAAGGATGTCTAAATCGTCTTTCTTTTAATCATTGTACTTAGTAAAGGTTGATATTACCGGGAAAGATACGAAAATGAGAAATTCTTCTTGCTTTACCCCTTTGTCTTCTCTACACTTTCACTTATTTCCACAGTGACATTCTGTAGTTCACTGGACATATTCAACTACACAATTCGCATACAATGCGAGGATAACAGCAAAGTGACTGCTCGGTTGTGCGAGTGGCTGGCTGGCGGCGCCACCAGAATCCTGGTTGCGTCGCCAACAGAGACACCAGTGCGGCGGCTGGTTGCGCCACCAAGTCGCCTAGTGTAATAGGGCCCTTACTGCCGCTGTTTTGTTGTGCTGCGATCGTATCGTGTTGTTCATATTATAAATCTGAGTTTAATACCTGCAATGTCGTCTACCAGTGCTAAGAAGAAATGCAGACAATATTCACACGAGTATTTGAAATATGGTTTTGTGCCATCTTTTGCTAATGAAACTATTCCTATGTGCTTGTTATGTGAAAAAACTTTCAGCAATGATGCCATGAAGCCGGCGAAAATGAAAGACCACTTGGAAAGGATCCATTCTGATAAGAAAAACAAAGATTCTGAGTATTTCAAAATGCTAAAAGAGAAATTGAGAGTTCGGCCAAATTTAAGTACATATTTGAAGTCATCTGCTAGCGCTGATAGTGAAGGAGGACTGAGGACATCCTACAGCATCTCTCTTAACATAGCAAAGAAAGGCAAACCATACACTATTGGTGAAGAGATTATAATACCAGCTATAAAAGATGTCATTGAAAATGTTATGAAGAAAGACTCTCAACTAGTTTTAAAGTGCATACCATTGAGTGCAAATACTGTGCAGCGACGTATAGAGGAAATGGCCGATGATGTGGAAAGAACTTTGACCTCTGAGCTCCAGCATTGTAAGTTTGCTATTCAACTTGACGAATCAACTTTCGGAAGTTCAAATCTTCTCATGGCGTATGTTAGGTTCCATAGTCCATCCCTGAATGACACTGTTGATGAATTTCTGTTTGCTAAATATCTTCAAACTGATTCAAAAGGTATGACAATTTTTTTATGTTTGCAAGATTATTTGAACAAGCACAACATTCCATTCGGGAATATTACTGCAGTAGCTACTGACGGTGCACCTGCTATGGTAGGCCGTTATAGAGGATTTTTCGTCTTTCTGAAGGAAAAGGTTCCTAACGTACGTACTGTTCACTGTATCCTGCACAGGCAGCATCTTGTAGCCAAAAAATTGAGTGGCGAGCTGCATGATACTCTAAAAGTGTGCATTAGGTCAATTAATAAAATTAAAGCCCATCCTCTCAATTCCCGACCGTTTGCGAAGTTATGTGAAGAAAATGATGAACATTTCAATCAATTACTTTTGCACACTGAGGTGAGATGGTTGTCAAGAGGTGATAGTTTGCAGAGGCTTGTTGACTTGTACGACTCGTCTACAGAGTTTCTTAAGAATGTGGATCCATTACTCTGTGACGAGTTAAAACAGTGCAAGAACCATCTGTTCTATTTGGCAGATCTTTATTCGAAATTTAACGAAGTACAGAAGCGTTTGCAAGGAAAAAATGTTACAATTGTTCAAGCTCGAACAATTATAATGGCTTTTCAACTAAAAATGGACCTGTTAAAATCTTCACTGGCACGTAAAGATTTTAAATATTTTTCAAACTTTCGACTACTAAAAGAAAATGAAGATATACCTGACCGTGATTTGGAGATTTATATTAAACATCTCGATAAATTAAGAGAAGACTTCAAAGCACGTTTCGAAGACTTGGAGAACATGCTTCTCCATTTGATGTTAAAATTGATAATGAAGGTAATGAACCTGGCTTAGAAGATGAACTGATTGAAATATGCGTAGATCTGGAAGCTAAAGCGTTGTTTAAAAATAAAAACCTCAGCGAATTTTGGAGCAATAACAATATTGCTACAAAATACCCCAAGCTCAGAGCAGAAGCCGAACCTTTCTTACTTGCATTCCCAACTTCATACATGGTTGAAGCTGGCTTTAGCCACGCGAACGCTATTTTGACAAAACAGAGAAACAGACTGAACTTGGAAAACCGTGGTGATTTGCGACTAAAACTTACCAATTTTTAACCGAACATCAATAATCTTGCTGCTGCCCTTCAGACCCATCCATCTCACTAATATCAGCTACTTTAATAAAAAGGTATGTTAACATATTTTTAATGTATTCAGTAGTAGTCGTAAAATGGCAGATGTTTTTTCATCGAATATAATTTATTTAAATTTTCAATGATTATTTTGTGTTTTACATTTTATGACACTTAAGGCTAGTTTCTATCTATCTGTAATTTTGTTATTATTTTATACGATTATAATAACAGTGTAAAATATCTCCTTTTTCTGTTAGTGTTGTTGGGTGGATTTTTTAAGGTGTGGGAACTATAAATACTTTCTTTGGGTTATAATACAAATCTCCTTATTGCTTAGCATCAGAAATGCTAAAAATGATTTAAATTTTTTATCAGTGGCGGATCCAGGAATTTTTTGATCCGGGGCAAAAACTGTGGGAATGCCGCCCCTTGAAACATTATTTGGAGCCCCCATTTTTGCCGTCTGACCCCAAGTGTCGCCGTCCCGATTGTTGGACAAACTCATTGTTATCGCCGCCAGGCGCTCAGTGTACTAGTAGAGCTAAAAAAAGGTTTCTGTGACTTAAATCGCCACCCTTCAAACATGATTTTTCCACCCCTTTCAAGTTGGCATCCCGGTTTACACCCCCCCCCCCCCAGATCCCGCACTGGTTTTTATTAAACGTAAATCTGGGGGTCGATAAGAAGACAAATGTTCTATGAGGGGGTCGACGTGATTTGAAGTTTGGGGACCCCTGCTTTAGACTGAGGCTGCCTAATCAATTTTGGTTCTAACTTAGCCTGCGGGCCACAATTTCAATTCTAAGTTAGCCTGCGTGCAACATAATACTCATACTTGCCCATAATTACAACAGATATTTAAATATAACAGAGACATAAGTAACACACTTTAATTACAATCAAAAAGTAAAAACCACCAATGAGACTTTTGCAGAGGTTTCTTAATTAAAATCAAAAAGTAAAAACCCTCAAATAGACCATTGCAGAGGCTTTTGTGCTAGCCGTTGGCGAGAAAATTCAAATGCGCTTCAGGGCCCGCGGGTCTGGGGTTGGGTAGCGTTGTTCTAAAGACTAATGATTACATCCTGCGTAGCAAAGTATTTGTGGCCTGTGCTCGTTGCGTACCTGCGTGCGCACCTCGCCGTAGCTGAGCGTGAGGGTGGCGCCCGCCGGCGTCTCCTGTATCCGCACCACTGTGCTGGGGTCCAGCCGCAGGGCGGGGTGGCGCTCCGCACAGGACACGAAGTCCTCGGTGCGCATGTCCTCCACCCTGCGGAACTCGCCATTCGTCAGCTGGATCAGCGAGCCGCGGGTGAAGTTGTAGCGCGCCGCCGGAGGCGACGGCGCTTCCGTCGCCACTGCGGCGGGGGCGGCGCTGGGGGGCCGCGGAGGCGGCGGGGCAGAGGGCGGCGAGCTGGCGGCGGCGCCACTCGTCACCGTCGAGGAGGGCGGACTGGGCCGCGTCAGGATGCGGTGCTTCAGCGAGCCCTCCTTGCCGCTAGGAACCTGCAACACGTCATCAGTCCTAACCTGTCTACATTTCCTGATCAAACAACTTAATGCAACAATAAAAAAAATTCAGGGAACGTTAAGTAAGTCTGTTTCCGTCATGGCCTAGACAACATTTTACACTTTCCATTTTTCATCTGCACTCGTGTGTGTAAAAACAACTTTGTCACCAGACATAATTACTACCAGCCGGCCTCGGTAGCGTAGGGGCTAGAGTGCTAGCTTCGCGTGCCGAAGGCCGGTTCGAATCCGGCCGCGGGCATGGATGTTTAAGTGTTGTGTGTCTGTGTGAATGTCCTGTCGGTCCTGTGGCGTCCATACATTGGAAAAAATAAAATATATATACTGGATGACGACTTACACACTGAAAGCTATAATAATTACAAAGGGCTGGTTGTATGGCCTCAGTTGCCAAATGCCATTTAAAAAAAAAAAAAAAAAAAAAATAACTACTACATTTCAGAACACAATTTTCTCACTGAACTGGGTACTAAATTACTTTCATTACTTTAAATCGATGCTGTATCAGGGAACTAATTTTAATTCATGAATATGAATGTTTCATTATTACACCAGCTTTTGCATTTCTGAAAATAAAACTATGTTAAATTATTTAATTAACTAGTCACTAAAAACAGTATTACAAGGAAGTGGAAACTAAACTACTAGTTATTATAATAGTTATTCAACAATTATTTTAAACTTTACTTAAGAAAGTTTTGTTCTAAAGTTTCTCGAAGTTTTAACGGAATAGTTTAAGTTTGCGGAACAAAGTCATAGAGTAAGAGAGAAAATCAAGGGCTCGCCAAGTATTGTAGCTAAGAGATCATGTTAAATCTGATTCGTTATAGGAACGAAGGGATTCTTATGCTGTTCTCTGAAAATGGGGGATGCCATTTCGAACAATTCTTGAAAATCTGTTCGCAGTTCGACAAAATAGTGAAGATGAATATAACATCTACAAACAAGGATTCGTAAGTTCTCATTCCGCTTTAGAAGGTAACCGAAAACAATTTCGGCTTATACTACAATCTATCACTCAGCCGATTTCAGACGGGGTTTCCCGACCACATATTAATTCATTTCCCATTCTCCATTATCCCAGAAAGTTTGTGTCAACATCACGAAACAGCCTGTTTACTAGTGTTTTTACCAGCCCGTCCCTGGTGTGGAAGAAATATAAGCTCAGCTGTCTGTAGATGAAACATATAATCTATATTACATATGATAAGTGTAGTTTTTTTATTTTTTTGTAACTGTGTATTTTATGGCGCAGAAACTGGAGACTGTTTAAGCATTTGCCTAGATCAGCGTTTCTCAACCGTTTTCAATCCAAGGACCAGTAAACTGTCAAAAACAATTCTAAGGACCAATGATTTATGTGGGCCTAATTCTTTACCTATCTGTACGTTATTAACCACTCCTACCAATTGTTATTGGCTAGTACTACCGCCACTTAAGACCTATACCCACAATAAGGGCCTCATAAAATGGTCAGTAATTTAACCCTTAATATAACGCCGCTCTCTCTAATGACGGCTGAAAACATATGTAGCGACAATGCAGTCATATCCTCACACCATGGAAATACGACTTTTAGAGTCTGCCTAACAGCTTATATTCGCCTGTGGTATTATAAAGCGCGATCACGGTATCCATTATATGTGAATAATTTTTACTAATTAATTTTTGTTATCTTTGATTCAGCTAGAATTTTATTTTTAATATTTTGCCTGCGCACCACCTGTCGCATCTTCGAGGACCACAGTTTGAGAAACACTAACCTACATGATTACGGGAAACTGTCTGATAGCTGAAATGTCGGGCAAGAATTTTGAACCTGAGCCCGTTTTCGCAAAGTACCAAAAGTAGCAACAGCCAAAGACGTACATTACAGTTTCCGTGTTTGACTTCTGTGCAATGCTGATAGATCAGCTATAGTGTTCAGTTGACTCAACATCTATTTATTACGCTGATATGAAATTATCTACTTTACATAAGTACTGAATTCAGAATAGATTTTATAATTATTGGCGAAGTTAGTAGAGATAAAACCACTTACAACACCACTAACGTAATGCAATTTTCAGGAGCTTAGTGAACAACACGACATAATCAACCGGTAACTTTAATTGAAAGACTAACATCATTTGGATCTGTAATTAAATATAATTTTTATCGAAGATAAAAAAAAAAAAAGCTATAAGGTATTTCTTTTACGGAATACAAGATCTAACTATGTTGTAAAACTGTGTTAACAGCAAAAACTTTGAAGAATTGTTAATCAACACGGTTACTGCTTTTCATATCGGAAGTCAACAAACGATGTGAAACTGATTCAAAAAATAAGTCGCAATAACCACTATTACTTGTAAGTTACTTCTGTTTTGCTATGGTAAACGTCACTAATAACTTTCTAATACGGCGAAATAAGTATTCCCAGTAAATAAGTAAAGTGAAAAATCTGGTACACCCTTACTATAATTAGTTACCACTATTATGATCGTGTGTAGAATATGCGTAACCAGAAATTTCTTTCGAATTTTGAAATAATTAAAGCGTCTAAACAAATGGTTATTAGTTTGAAATAGTGAAACGAAAATGTATACACATCTAGAACTCTCAAAAACAAATTTGCGTAAAAAATTTGTTCATTGTTAAAAAAATCGAAAGGAAGGAAAGAAGAAACAATTGCGGCAAAATTTTCACGAATTCAGAAACCCCAAAGTTTGGTAAAAGCTCGAAAACAAAATTTGTTTCCATTACAATGTGCTGTAGTATCATACGTACAGAAAGTAAATTAACTCCCCATCCATTATTTACCAGTAAAGTTCTCAGGCAGTGCAGAAGGAACGAAAAGCAGTTGTTTTGTGGTCTCTCTGGCGTGACGCTTTGCAGCTGTAAATAATGCTTAAAGAAATGAGAGCGGCGCCTGTTTCTTTTTAATCAAAGGAAACATTGGAACAATGTGAAACAGAAGACACGAGATACAAATGAAAGGATTGTACGGGAAAGGAAGGAAAGCTTTTGTCGAAGAGATAAAAGAAGTCATGCTGCTTGTAAAGCGAAGAGGGGTCTCCGTCGGCAAGAAAAATAGCAAGCTCCACGGTGATATCAATTGCGAGCTGCAGGGTGTAAGTGAATACAAAGCATCTCCAAGGAAATTCGAGGTAAAAAAAAAAAAGATTTTCACCTTATTTCCAAGCATTGTAATATACATTTTACGTACCTATGTTACTTTGTGACAAATATTTCAACAGCCTGTCAACGTTAGTTATTTGATATAACATGATCTGCCAGAGAAAATACTGAATAATAATCTTTTAATATAACGTTAAAAAACAAGGAGGCAATATATCAACATTACCCTTCAATACTAAGGGAGACACCAACCTATGGAGTAACGTGTTAAACAGAATTGTGTTACTTTTAAATCCGTTTATCTGGCTTTGCAGTCACCGGTAGCGGTAGGGCCATCATACTAGGTACCTGTACTAACCCTCCCTGCGTCCTCTACCACCCTAGAAAACTATGTACCACTAAGAGGACACGCCTAGGGTGGAGGGGGGCACCGGCTAAGATCCGGGGGGGGGGCTCCTCCTCCCCTCAGCACTCTTGCTTGCAAACGAATCTTGGCGCACTTGTCCCACAGAACCACGAAGTCTAGTAAGTACCATTCAATCACCGGATCAGATAGGTATCAATTTCCGCATCTTCATGAAATTACTCTGCTTGAAGGTTGATGTGATCTTTGGGAGTGTCCATCAATTACGTGGGAATTTTTTTCGTAAATCTGTGAGCTTAGGCGAGAGAGATCTGGCGGCCTCCACTGTTCTTGAATATTGAAACGATGGCGTGAGCTTTCTGTGGACCCTACTCCCCCCCCCCCCCCCATTTTTGTGAGATATCGTCTGACCCCTCACCCTACTTGTGCTCATGTAATTAATTGATGCCTCCTTTCATATATCTGTCAGGTGGTTTCTTTCACATGACTTGCCTGCAATCTTCTAGACCACTCTCCACACACGTCACTGTCCGAAGTAACATTGCATTAGAGCAGCGGTTCCCAACCTTTATTGGTACACGACCAATTTTTAAGTAAAAAAAATTTTCGCGGCCCACCTAAAATGAGAGTCTATCTAATATAAGAATGGGAACTGTTGTATGACCTCGATACGCTATCGACTATCCTATCCTACCAAAAGGCAAATTTTCATACAGAGGATATACTATCAACAAAAACAAGAATTGATAATACACAAAACAACAAACATATTATAGACCGGAAGGCTGCTGCACGGACCACCACCTCATCAAGTTGACTGCTGAAATTCCACGATTAGAAGTAACTCCATCAGCATATTAAAAAGCAACTGGTCTGCCAAGTCGCTTTTTGGTGGAAACCACCTACAGACCCGATTTTAGTGATTGATTGGTAGGTTTATCATTGTGTTTTACTGCACCCAAATGTATGAAAATATGGAAGACTGGTAGCAGGAAAACACAATGGTAAACTTACAAGTCAACCACTAAAATGGGATCTGTAGGTGTTTTCTACTGAGGTATGACATGGTACATCAGTGGAATTTTAATTTTCAAATCGAGTTTTAACTAATCCTGGAATTGTAGCCGTCAACTCGATGAGGTGATGTTTTGTGCAGCCGCCTCTCGCTTTATTGCAAAAATAATGAACGATACTTTTAATTATTATAAAAACACAACTTTACAATCAGTGAGATTTCTGGCACTAAGTGTTTACTGATGAGGGCATCCATATCAGGGTGGACACTGGTTAATTTTAACCTTGAGTAATTCTCTGCACATAGTTTAATTATGCATTTTTTTTCTCAAAAATAATAAAGTTGAAAAGGTTCGTTCACACAAGTATGTCGTGTTGAACGGCATCACTAACTTCACAGCTAATTTAGACATTTCTGGATACTCTTATCGTACATTCATCCAGAAGGAAATTAAGGATTTCATGATTATTGCACTTGTAAAATATCGTGTTATATGAAAAAGAGATAGATTTTTGCGTCAAAAACTTCGATTGTCCCGCGACCCACTAGAACACACGCCGCGACCCATAGGTTGGGAACCGCTGCATTAGAGGCTTATGTGTACCTTGAAGGGCCGTCCTTTCTGCTGGCTGTGGAGCAGCAGCGACTGCCCCGGCTTGGCAGGAGGGCTGTAGGGCGCCAGGTAGCTGCCGCCGCCAGTCAGCGAGGACGCCATCTGGAAGATCTCTCCAGTGGCGGCCTGGAAGGTGCCGGCGCCGCGCGGCGACTGCGGCTGGTCCCGCTGCTGCGGCGGCGTGCGCGGCTGCTGCGGCTGCTGAGGCTGCTGGCCGTGCCTCGTGGTCAGCATGTAGTGCGGGTACAGCGCGCCGTACGGCGAGTAGGGGTGGTACGCGGCGGCGGGGGCGGGCGCCGCGAACACCCTGGCGTAGTCCTCCTCGGCGGGCTTGGAGCGGGCCGGAGGGGCGGCGGCCGCGGTGCTCGGAGGCGGCGGGGGCGGGGCCCCGCTCGTGGGGGGCGGCAGCACCCTGTGGACGCCGCCATTGTAGCGCGGCAGCAGGGGCGCCGGCCTCGGCAGGGGGCGCACGAACTCGCCCCCCCAGGCCGTGCGCGGCGCTGTCCACCACGAGGTGGCTCGCAGAGATCATCCGCCGCTACCTGCAACACGACACAACTAGCTGTTATACACGACTTACCACTCTCCATGCTCCAAGTTACGTAAAAGCTGTCCCCAAAAAGCAGGGAGTCGGGGTAATATGAAGGGGAAGGCATCACCATACTATTCAACAACTCAACCTGTGTCACGAAGAGTACAGATTTGCAACATATTTAAAATAGCAACAAACTACGAGGAAGGGGAGGTAAATAATAGTCTGGTACATCGCAAATCTACATCTGTACTATATACTAAGTTGAGTCGGTACATCTAATTTATGAACGGATGATACATAAAGTGGCTGCCTGATCAACCGATATAACATTACGGACACACGCGCCATCAGTGTCACCATTCGGCTGGTTTTCAAAATTTCATGACAAAATATGTTAATTATCCTAAAAAGGTATCCTGTGTACTTTGTAATGATACATATTATTTCCATCTCAGATTTCATCAAGGTCGGTTTAGTAGCTTAAGCGAACAGACAGACAGCTAGAGCTACTTCCGCATTTATAAGATTAGTATAGATTAGTGGTTACCAAATTTTTCTTACCACGAACCCTACCGTCAAAAGAAAAGTTCATACTCCCCATCCGCCAAAATTTTATTATTAAAAAGGTAAAAAAATCAAGTATAAAATCGAATAAATTCATTTTTTATTGCTTATTAAGTTACAAATTTTAATTTTGCTGAAGAAAGTAATAAATTAAAACTTACCGTAAAGAAGTAGCAAAAATAATAATAATAATAACTGAGTGGCAATGATGAGCTTGCATTTCTGTTTACATGATTCCCTATTCTTGGTTGAAAGTACACAGCGTAAATCAGTAGCAATATCAAGTATGCTGCGATTATTCGTTTTTATTTCAACACTCTTTTTCTCACAAATAAGAGCTTGAAACAGGTAAATGTAATCACAGCGTTTGTTGTGATATGCTGGGAAACTCTTTGTAATAATTGACGCAGAACGTTGATTTATCTATTTTATTAAAGCAGTAGCTGGCAGCGGCGTCACTTTTTTTTCCAAATCTTCATCTTTACTTATTACATTTTGAGTAAATACAGTGATCTACCGATATTTTACGTTTTCAGAGTTACAAATACTAACAACGATGTCTCAGAGGAAAATCTCTATGTATGTGATGTTAGAATAAAGGTTTCCATTTCTAAAACATGGTGAAAGAGACGTGCTCCACACGGTCGACGAAGTTTCCTCGTTCTCCCCTTCACATGTCTTCGTTATCCCTTCTACCACCGCCCTCCGTCTAGGCGCGCCCCCCAGGTTTGGAACCTACAGTATAGATAATAATTTGGCAACGAAGATTTAAGTGGTGGCCCACTGCACACAGTGTAAACGGATACATATCGTATCTTCGAGTTGGTACTCCCCATTGTCATTAAGGTTTTTGAGCATAAGCGAACTCAGCGATACAGTTCCAAGTTAAGAAATACAGGTTGCATAACCACGAGAGAAAACGCACATTGGCTGGAACAGTACGCGACTCCCTCAAAATCTATGCGCAGAGAAAACTGCTACATGCTCTTACGGATACTTCAACAGAACCGATCATTATTTAGTCTTTTGGCAAGTAATGTAAGACTGACCGGCATTAATTACGTACCTTGACTAGAAAAATTTCAGAAATTGGGCAAATCTAAATCCTTGGGGCTCTTACCATGCAGAAACATTATTAAATATGGACTTAAAAAGTTAACTAACAACTAAGAAAGAGAGGTAAAATGTCATTCTAATTCTCATATCGCAAGAGCGAGGTGACAGGGGGAGGATGAACAGGAAGGAATTCGGCCATCGCTCTTTGAAGGAAACCTCCCTGTAGTCCATGGAAACCATGGAAAACTGAAACCTGTGAGTCCGGACGGGGATTCGAACCCACGATCTCCCGCATACCAGGCCGAGCATTGTCGCTCACCCACAGGACGCGGTAACAAGTATGTCTCCATTTAGCAGTAATTGTGTAGTTTTTTCTAATACGACAAAATACCATGGTAAGGAGGTAGAAAAAGCAGAAATGGCGTTAATATTCCATGAAAGCAAGTCATGATGTCCTTTCCATTCTAACATAGGTTTTCCGTGGTCTTGTGTGACTTCTCCCGGCTAAAGTCGGGACGAGCAGTCCACATAGCCTCACGAAACCAATCACATTGGTTGCAAAATTTCATAAAAAAAAGGGAACCAAACAGATTTGTATAACAATTTTCATGTGCATAACGATTTCGGAACTTTATTTTTAAATTTGTACAAAGGATCAGTGTACGTTAACATCCGATAAGTTTTTTTTGTTGAGGTCGTAATATTCGTTCAATGCACATAAGGATATAAAAGTCCTACATCTTTGGCAAACATACTAGTGGAATTTAATTGACATCTTTTTTGTTTTTTGTCACGAATTCGGTATTTCCCACGTGTCCAGATAAGAGTAGAGTACAGATTCTTGAGAACTTATTAAATCTAAATGATATGATTACTCTGACATTAAAAGATTTTAACGAAGATGACTTCCACTAGTACAATAAATTGGCACTAAATTTCGTGATGAGCGACAGATGAAAATTTTTACCGAAAATTAGCATTGCAACTCGTGGAGGTTCACACGAGGGAAATGTGTTTGTGAATTTAACTGCTCATAATGTAATTACAAAACCGTAACGAAAGTATCTGAGTTAGAAAGATGCATAAGGAACTCCTGAAACTGGGAATCTTGTGTTATGAAATATTTAGTATCAATTTGAACTGACTGTTGATCTTGGCTGATATATGACGTAATCAAAAGCGCTAATGGGGTTAGTTTTTTGTACGAATTATCAATGCTTTTTAAAAAGGGACTTTTTATTTAAAAAACAATTGAGTGTTGTATTCTTCAGTACAATTTCAAGGGATACTTAGAAGAAGAAAAAAAAAAGATTAAAAAATTAAAAACTATTTTAATCATGGTCTTAACTCAAGGTGGAGAGGATCTGCTTATAACCTTAGCGAGCAGGTCGAAAATCCATTCAGAAAAAATGCATGGTGGTTCCTGTCCAGACTTTGGCAGGAAGGTCAAAAAATCCACAGTGGCATCACTCCGGCATCCAGGGGTGGCATTATCTGGTTGTACGCTGCCAGGAACTTTTCTGCCGGATGTGGACGGAGCAGTCAACACTCACAAGGCGTGTCCAAGCGCTGAGTGAAAGACGAGATGTCACGGCTGGTCGCCTGCCACAAAACCCCTTCGCTGATGATGCTGTCGTACCCAGGAATGCAGGTACCACGGAAAGATTGATTAGTGACCTGCACACCAGTTTCAGTACCGTACAAATTCAAGCTCACGTGACGCTAAAGCAAACTCACGTTAAACTTGGTTGCTTACTTTGTTAAAGACCTGCATCAGTCAGTTTTTCGTCCACGGCAGTTCGGTCACCGCTAACAGGTTTTTTTTTTTTTAGTTCGCATACTTGGTTTTGTTTCCATTCCAGGGGCATATTACATTTTAAAAAAATATTTGGGACACCGTTGATAAACTATAAAGAAGAACTCAACTACTTTTGTTATTTTTCTATGTCTCTTCCACTGAAAGCGATTCACCAAAAAATTATTGAGCGTATTTTCACAAAGTTTCGATTAATGTACACCCTATGATACCAGGAATAAATTAAGGTTTCTTTCATTTCAACGCAATGTCGGTAATCTGATAAATTAATAAATTTATATTCAGATTTAATTGTTTGATAGTATCGATTTCTGGCGATAAAGGTAAACTTCTTA
The DNA here is from genome assembly GCA_031002005.1 of Vandiemenella viatica. Taxonomy (NCBI): domain Eukaryota; kingdom Metazoa; phylum Arthropoda; class Insecta; order Orthoptera; family Morabidae; genus Vandiemenella; species Vandiemenella viatica. The sequence goes on from CM061920.1 coordinate 124,752,767, forward strand.
CTTCAGTCGAAATTCAGCTTATGAGCTGCATCGCCTCAAGCTACGCCACTGATAAAACCCGGTGTTGCGGGGAGTCAAGTAACTGAAGAAATGAGTGATCACGAAGCAGTGCTGATGGATATCAGAGGATTCAGAAAACCAGTGGCCAAAACTGACTGGGGAAATATGAACAATTATAAAAAGATACAGATTTCAAATTGAAGAGATAATTCAGGGAAAGTTTCAGCAAATGGAAGCATGGCCAAGTACAGTGAAGTCGAAGATTTCAAGGAGATAATAAAAAAATGGTAAAGAACTATTTATTCCTAAACATTAAATAAGAGAAGGACCTACATAATTGTTGTTTTTTGATAAGACAATTTTTTTTTCTGCTTTTGACGTGTTTATTTTAGTGCTAAAATCAAGCAAGTAACCGTCCAAAAAAAGCGTTTTGTCCGAAACTGATTGAAATTAGATGGAATATACTTTGATAAACACTGCTTATGGTCAAATTGACTCCAGCAATTACGCGATAGAATTTCTTAGTTTTCTGAGCGCAGCCGGGACGCTGAAACTCTTTGAGACGTAGTTATGTGATTAGGGCAAAGCTGCAAGAATCACTGGTTTCATAGAGCGGTCCGTACTTCAACACTATACTCCAAGGAAGCTGCGGGCAACAGCTAGTTGTTCAATAAGTTGTATTTTAATATAGCTGTAAATGTTTTGGAATATTTTTTCAAGTCCATCATTGAAAACCTATCCTTTCTTCCCCCTACAAGAATCTATAAACTCTTTACTTGCAACCTGTACGAGTAAATACAAAAATGTTTAGTGTTACAACTTCCATTTACTAACAATAAACTAATAGAAATAATTTGTATGTTAGGATCACTACATAACCCGAATGACATCTCAGATTAATGAAATATTCCACTTTTTCGGGATTTTCGCTGCTTTTTTCGATGTATTACTGCCGACGTTTCGGCGTCCAACCTGGGGCCATCATCAGGGCTGTATACAATTGAAGTATCACTTGTGACGGTTTTCACACCACTCCGTCGTTCATCTCGCTAATAACAATACGTGAAACAGTATTTCTCATTCTCATCTCATAATTGAATTAAAGATATAATTAAGGTCGTAAAAACTGTTCGCATAAAATGCATACGTCACTAAAAGTCACGAATATTTCAGTGTTCGGGTAAAAATTTGTTATTTTCAGGACATGACTGCATGGTTACTATAACATGTTTCCAGTTGGCGTTCCCTTAAAGGATAAAGTTAATGAACGTTTTACGACGGCCTTATCGTAGGTATAAGGGACTGCGGTACGCGCCGATAACAATGAGTAAGATTGTTTAATACTATAGGTACGCATACGTAAAAAAATTACGCCCATATAAGTTAATGATTCGTAGAATAATATTTGCCTGTTTACTGGTCGTCGGGTTGAAAAAGGTCTAGAAACGCGGTTATACAGTTATAGGGGCAGAAACGCTAAGTTTACTATTTAGTGAACTCTCTTACATTAATCAGTCTTTCTTGTTGCCCTTATTCCATTCCTCTGTGAACTAACATTAAGGCGCGTTCACATTAAGCAAATCACTGCCAACGACTGTCGACCAACCGCGTCATTGGCTTAGTATGTACGGGAGGCAAATCGCAGCCAACGAGGTGGTTGGCCTTGGCTGAGGTTCGCATAACTGGCGGTAACATCAAAGGGTTGGCGCTGGGTTGCCCTTGGAACACCCTCCTGGTATAGACACCAAACCAAGGTCGGTTCATTATTTTGTGATTTGCCTTGTGTGATGTGTTTGTCTTGTGGTGTGTGTGTGAATATATTATTATTCTATTGAAAAATACTGGAGTATGGAGTGAAATAATGAAACTACATTAAAACTGGTCGATTTTTATTGTGAACGGGAATGTTTATGGAACCCTGCGTACTGTGAATATATATATATATATATATATATATATATATATATATATATTATATATATATAAAGAGATTATACGCTTGGAGGAAAATAAGTGAGCTTTTGGAAGCTAACGTGCGAGATGTGAAGAAGAATATGTAATGCTTTTTGAGATACCTGGTGTACGAATCCCCAGTATTTTGTGCCCGACACAATTCAATAAAAAATCAAAATCGGCATCTTTCATTCGGAAAAAATATGAAATGTCCCGTATTCCAATTGAGCTTTAAGATCAGACATTAATTTTTTCTGAACAGATTCTTACAGTAAAATGCTGTACATGCGACAACTGACAAATCCTCTTCTTCCCACATAATATCGGGTGGTTAAATTTGTAATTAAAACGTCACTTATTAATTTATAATAAACAATGCTAGCAACTCCGACAAGATTTCAGAGTGAACTGTGATTCCAAATGGCCCAATCCCTTAGCGCCAAGCCCTTTTTTAGACATGGATGACAGGCCGAACGCCAGTTTATTGGCGACCAACCTTTGTCCCAATACATTGGCTGTGTTTCGATGGCCTTCGTCGGTCTAGTTGTATACGGATCTTTAACAAACTTTGCTGATTTGAGCTGTCTTCTTTTTGTTGCTATTCCTTCGCAATCAAACGAAGTCCTATCGATCGATATAAGAAGAAGAATTCACTGTAGTATAAGAGACGAGGGCGTTATTCATATGAATGCACCCGCCGTGCCGGCAGGTCATTGCCCGCGGAGTGGTCGGTCGCACGCAATGATGGCTATCAACAGGTGCGGCCGCATCGCGCCCTGCCTGGTCGATACCACCACCACACCGTCCTCACTGATAAGCTCGACTCTCACCAAACTAGAATATCGTACCAAACATCGGCCATCCAACCCATTAGATCAAGGTAATTTAAACATTTCTTTCAATGGTCTTCGTCTTCGAAGAATTCTACGCGAATCACCACTGACCAGCTGATATAGCAAAAGGCAGAGGTCGTGGGGTTTCTACGACTCCTGCCGCTTCCCTGAGGATTGACGGATGTAGAGCTCCGCATTCAGCTACGAGGCAGGTGACAGGGTCAGCGCCAGCTTCGGCCTCAACTATTCTGTCGATTTCTAATGCTTGTGGCTTTACGCCTCGTCGACGTCGAGATCATTAGAGACGGGAAATGACGAGGGAAAAGCAACGGTGGAGGAATTCGGCCATGGCCTTTTAATGGAAGCATTCCAGCATTCGCCTGGAGTGATTTGGGGAAAACATTGAAAACCCAAAACTGGATGCCCGGATGGGGGTTCGAACCCGCGTCCTCCCGAATACGAGGACAGAACGTTACCACTCGATTTCTAATATACTGATGTTCGCTAAACTACAGTTACGATGATCACGAAAGTTATAAATACAACAAACTGAGTTTTAGTATTCAAAAAGAGTAGTGTTTGCGGGTTGTTATGAAGCGTCATAGTATATTCATGTCTAGATCGTGATGTCACTGCCAAGCAATTTCTAGATTTTACAAATGTGTATAAAAAACAGAGTTCTGATGGAGATACAAATAAAAATGTAAAGAACCCACATAACGTAATCATGTATAGATGGCGCAATTGGGCATATTCATTTTGAACTTCCATTTAGTTCATACTACTAGTGGAGTAATTTCTCGTAATGCACTACCAGATTTTTTTTTTTTTATCTGCTTAACGTCTCTCTAACAGCGAGGTCTTTAGAGATGGGAAAGAATGGGGGGTAAGGAATGGAAGGAATTCGGCCATGGCCTTTTGAAGGAAGCATCCCGGGATTTGCCTGGAGCGATTTGGGAAACCATGGAAAACCCAAATCTGGATGTCCGGACGGGACTCCCAGATTTGAATACGTGTCCAATTTGGATATAACGGCTTACAATAATATCCACTACGAGAGACCGGGCAGGAGGTTTTTTTTTTTTTTTTTTTTTTTTTTGTCCTTGCTGTTTTTCTTAGGGGTCAAGACAAAATCTAGCACAAGGATGTTACAGGACGAACATTGACAGTTTTCTCGAGAGTTGTCATCAATTTGAAACTTGCAAAGAAAAGACCAGCTGCCATTCTTCTTGAGGCTATTCTATCAGCAATCATCTATGTATGTACCATCACACATACACTTCCTAGACGTAGAGAATAGTGTGAAGCTTTTCCCATACATTCACGCTCTATGTCGGCACAGAACCGACGACAGTAACGCCGTAGCAGCGCGCTTCAGCGATGATGTTCTTAATACTGGAAATGCGTTCGTATTAGTAGTGGCATCCTTATTTATGTACACTAAATAAGTAGTTTTCAGTCAATTCTTTTTTTTCTAATGCGCAGCAGATGAGATGAAGAAATTCTTATAGTAATGAAGAAGAGCATAATCCACATCCTTTACAGTACTATACTCGCTTGAAATGTGTCTTCAAACTTCTGCAAGAGAAAAACGTAGAGACTTTTACATGTAGCAACTCAAGTAATTAGATAGGTAGCTTCGGCAGTACCCCACTCGTTTATTCAGATTCTGTTTTCATTACCCTAATGTTGATCAGTTTGTCAAAGTGTATAGCACGAAGATGCAATAAAAGAAACAATGCCGAAATTATTTTCGCTGCCTCACAAATCAGGTCTTGAAGATGTGACAGTCTGACCCACAGGAAAACAAAACTATGGAATAACTTGAGCCGACGGTAGTTGACAATGCAATGTAGCTGTGACTTCATTTTAAATCGTAGAACCTTCTTCTTGCTAGATGTTGACTTACCGTCTCGATACATGAGGAACAGGAAACAAGTTTATCAAAATATTCGTAAGGTCACTTTTTGTCATAATAGAGTCATACCCGAAATCACGCAGCAATCGGCGATCTATGATTGCACGGTCTCCTTCCTCTCCAAAACAAAAGAAGAAAAAGTCGTCATCATCATCATCTTCAACAGTTTCCCGCCTCTGGCCGGGTCTTGCTTCATTGCACAAGCCTCCCCATTTCCTTCTTTCATCCCACCACTTCTCTGTCACCATCTTGTTCCAATCCTCTCCTCTCTTCCGTACACACTCCTCCACTCCTTTCAGCCATCCCTCTCTTGGTCTTCCTCTGGGTCGTTTACCATGCATCTTAATTTCATTGCGTTTTTTTTTGGGGATTCTCTGAGCCTCCATTCTCTTTAACATGTACTTACCATCTCAGTCTGGTCCTCTCTGCCCCTTTCCTGTAGTGGTTCCTCTTTTTATGGTGTGTCTAATCACTTCATTCCTAATTCTGTCCATTTTAGTGACTCCCATTCTACCGTCTTAAAAACTTTATTTCGCTTGCTTGTACTCTGCTGATGTCACCGTTTCTTCATTGTCCATGTTTCAGCAGCATATGTCAAGATAGGCACATAGTATGTATGATAGATTACTTTCTTGCTTCTCTGTGGCACCTCTTTATGCCATATCAAGCTTCTAATGCTCCTGTAGAAACGCCTCTGATTGCCTTCCTCTTTCACTTATCTCGCCATCATTTCCTCCACATTCCTCATAATACACTTCCCAAGTACTTGAACCTGCTTACCTTCTTTAGTTGTTCCCCTGCCATCACAATTCTCTGGGTTAACCTATTCTTCTTTCTGGTTGTTACCATGTTCTCACATTTCTTTACATTAAATTTCAGGCCATATTCCTCCCACACTGTCTGTCCATACATCCAACTGCCGTTGCACTTCCTCTTCATCACGTCCCCAGATCATCAGATCGTCCGCAAAAGCCATCACCTTCAAGTTTTCCTCTCCCATCCTCACTGCCACCTTCTGCATTATTTCATCCATGATTACAATGAAGAGTAGTAGTGATAGGGCACTTCCTTGTTTTAGTCAATTCCTTTGTAGAAAAAGTAAGAAATATAAATGCTCGTACCCAAAGTCAAATTGAACCAGATGTTTCCAGTTTACAGTGTTAGTGTTGAGTTATTCGAACCCAATTGTGCGCCAACTAAAACGTGTAGGGACGGATCAACGAGACATTTCGCAATATGTAGCAACGTCTAGAAACATATTCTAGGTTTTCAGGTGGCCTTCCTCGATAAAGGTGAAGAAAACATCTGAAAGCAAATCACTAGCAGATTCTTGTGGTCTTAGGACCAGGTGACAGGGCTTAAGGTTTCGCACTTCCGCCTCTATCGTGGCCGAAGCTACATAGTGCTTCACATAGACCAGGGATCCCCAAAGTGGTCGGTATCGACCCCTGGGGGTCGATAAGAGTTCTCCGGGGGTCGATTAATACCCGGGGGTCGAAAGGGGGTCGATTGATATCAAAGAGGATCAATTAAATGGTCTAGGCAAAAAAAAAATGGGAATATTCCAACAAAAATCAAAAATAACTGACTACCACCGTAATAATTTGAGTTTTACCAAAGCCTGCGTCGCTTTAGGTTTGTGTTAAGGAGAAAACATACTGTAGTGGAGAGGCATACCAACGTCGAGAGCGAAGAACAAAGCCGCGAAAACAAATAAATTGTTGGGGTGACTCACACTGAGGCGCAAAGCGGTGAGGTAATAATGGTGCAAAGCTTAGCATTCAAACTGTTTGATTTCGCCGCTTTACTCTTCACTCGCATTGCTGGTTTGCTAGTGGTTATTCCTGAGAGAAACGAATGTAGACCAATTTATGAATTGTGTCTCTTCTAAGGTCCGTCTTTGGGATAAGAAAGAAGTTCAACATCATAATTATTTTATTTTAGCTAAGCTACGTGATGAACTCAACAAGTATTAAAACTTTATTTTTTATTTACTTCGGGTATTGAAGCATTTTATATTCGGGAGGACGCTGGTTCGAATCCCAGTCCAGGCATCCGGATTTGGGTTTTCCATGGTTTCCCCAAATCACTCAATGCTAATGCCAGGATGCTTCCTCCAAAAAGCCATTGCCGAATTCCTTCCAGTTCCTTGTCCGCAGTTCCATCCCGCCTCTAGTGACCGCGATGTCGACGAGACGTAAAGTCACAGGGGCGGGGGGGGGGGGGGGGGAGAGAGAGAGAGAGAGAGAACGATGCTGGTTCATTATACACAAATTGCACTGTTAAACTCTAGTATGGTTTCCACTCTATGTATTGTATATCTAAAGGTAGATTTTGTCCTTTACATAGAAAATATCGTAATATACCGAAAACCATTAAATTTAGATACTTCTTTTTTTTTTATCTTTTTCCTATCTACTTCTATTGAATAGGTTACTTTTAGATGTAATTATTATTCCTTCCAAGTCTAGATATCTATTGTTAGCAAACATTGTACTCTGAGAAAGAACAGGCAGTTCTTTATAGCTCGTGCGGGAATAAGTTGCGTCCCTTACTCTGGGGCGTAGCTACTATGGGGCTAGGCGGTGCAGTGCACCGGGGCCCCTACGCTCAGGGGGCCCCCAGCATACTTCTGGGAGCCCCAAAGCGTACCTCTGGGTGTCCCCAAGCGCGGTTCAGAGGGCCCACGAGCCTTCATGGCAAACTGGTGACCTTTTTTTAGCTCTATAGTCGTCTAAGCGGCCCCCTGAGACACATGAAGTTCACCTCACTAAGGACCCTCACTGCTCAGGGGGGCCTCCAACCTCTGCTCAGGGGCCCCTAAGCACAACTCAAGGGCCCCATGCTCAGCTCAGGGGGCCCCTACCAAGAAAAAAAAATGTCGCCCATCTGGCCTGAGAGCCCAAAATAAATTGTTGCACCTGGGCCCTTGTTGACCTAGCTACGCCACTGCCCTTACTGCTGCTGTTTTGTTGTGCTGCGATCGTATCGTGTTGTTTATATTATAAATCTGAGTTTAATACCTACAATGTCGTCTACCAGTGCTAAGAAATGTAGACAATATTCACACGAGTATTTGAAATATGGTTTTGTGCCATCTTCTGCTAATGAAACTATTCCTATGTGCTTGTTATATGAAAAAACTTTCAGCAATGATGCTATGAAGCCGGCGAAAATGAAAAACCACTTGGAAAGGATCCATTATGATAAGAAAAACAAAGATATTGAGTATTTCAAAATGCTAAAAGAGAAATTGAGAGATCGGCCAAATTTAAGTACATATTTGAAGTCATCTTCTAGCGCTGATAGTGAAGGAGGACTGAGGACATCCTACAGTATCTCTCTTAACATAGAAAAGAAAGGCAAACCGTACGCTATTGGTGAAGAGATTATAGTACCAGCTATAAAAGATGTGATTGAAAATGTTATGAAGAATGACACTCAACTAGTTTTAAAGTGCATACCATTGAGTGCAAATACTGTGCAGCGACGTATAGAGGAAATGGCCGATGATGTGTAAAGATCTTTGACCTCTGAGCTCCAGCATTGTAAGTTTGCTATTCAACTTAACGAATCAACTTTTGGAAGTTCAAATCTTCTCATGGCTTATGTTAGGTTCCATAGTCCATTCCTGAATGACACAGTTGATGAATTTCTGTTTGTTAAATATCTTCAAACTGATTCAAAAGGTGAGACAATTTTTTTACGTTTGCAAGATTATTTGAACAAGCACAACATTCCTTTCGGGAATATTACTTCAGTAGCTACTGACGGTGCATCTGCTATGGTAGGCCGTTATAGAGGAATTTTCGTCTTTCTGAAGGAAAAGGTTCCTAATGTACGTACCGTTCACTATGTCCTACACAGGCAGCATCTTGTAGCCAAAAAATTGAGTGGCGAGCTGCATGATACTCTAAAAGTGTGCATTAGGTCAATTAATAAAAGTAAAGCTCATCCTCTCAATTCCCGACTGTTTCCGAAGTTATGTGAAGAAAATGATGAACCTTTCAATCAATTACGTTTGCTCACTGAGGTAAGGTAGTTGTCAAGAGGTGATAGTTTGCAGAGGCTTGTTGACTTGTACGACTCGTCTGCAGAATTTCTTGAGAATGTGGATCCATTACTATGTGACGAGTTAAAACAGTGCAAGAACCATCTGTTCTATTTGGCAGATCTTTATTCGAAATTTAACGAAGTACAGAAGCGTTTTCAAGGAAAAAATGTTACAATTGTTCATTACAATTATAATGGCCTTTCAACTAAAAATAGACCTGTTAAAATCTTCACTGGCACATAAAGATTTTAAATATTTTTCAAACTTTCGACTACTAAAAGAAAATGAAGAGATACCAGACCGTGATCTAGAGAAATTAAGGAAGACTTCAAAGCACGTTTCGAGGACTTGGAGAACATGCATGTTCCTGAATGGTTTGCTTCTCCATTTGATGTAAAAATTGATAATGAAGGTAATGAACCTGGCTTAGAAGATGAACTGATTGAAATATACGTAGATCTGGAAGCTTAAGCGTTGTTTAAAAATTAAATCCTCAGCGAATTTTGGAGCAATAACAACATTGCTACAAAATACGCCAAGGTCAGAGCAGAAGCCGAACCTTTCTTACTTGCATTCCCAACTTCATACATGGTTGAAGCTGGCTTAAGCCACGCGAACGCTATTTTGACAAAACAGAGAAACAGACTGAACTTGGAAAACCGTGGTGATTTGCGACTAAAACTTACCAATTTTCAACCGAACATCTGTAATCTTGCTGCTGCCCTTCAGACCCATCCATCTCACTAATATCAACTACTTTAATTAAAAGGTATGTTAACATATTTTTAATGTATTCAATAGTAGTCGTAAAATGGCAGATGTTTTTTCATCGAATATAATTTATTTAAATTTTCAATTATTATTTTGTGTTTTACATTTTATGACACTTACGGCTATAGGTTAGTTTTCATCTATCTATAATTTTGTTATTATGTTTTACGATTATAATAACAGTGTAAAATATCTCCTTTTTCTGTTAGTGTTGTTGGGTGGATTTTTTAAGGTGTGGGAACTATAAATACTTTCTTTGGGTTGTTATGCATGTCTCCTTATAGCTTAGCATCAGAAATGCCATAAATGATTTAAAATTTTCATCAGTGGCGGATCCAGGAAAAACTGTAAGAATGTCGCCCCTTGCAACAGTATTTGCATCTCCCATTTTTGCCATCTGACCCCAAGTGTCACCTAGTTGTCGCCGCCCCAATTGTTGGTCAAATTCATTGTTGTCACCGCCCGGCGCCCAGTGTACTAGTAGAGCTAAAAAAAGGTATCCGCGACTTAAATCGCCGACCTTCAAACATGATTTTGCCGCCCCCTTCAAGTTGGCACCCCGGTGTACACTTCCCCCCCCCCCCCCCACCAGATGCGGCACTGGTTTTCATTAAACGTTTAATCTGGGGGTCGATGAGAAGACAAATGTTCTATGAGGGGGTCGACGTGATAAAAAGTTTGGGGACCCCTGACATAGACAAATAACAATAACAACTTTACCAGTGATACCAGACAGGGTATCTTCAATTGTTAGGGTGGAGCGGGCACCTTAACGATGAGCTAGCAGACCGTTCATAAACGGCTAACCTAATTTTACAGTGATAGAACGAAGTACGAGCGACCATTATTTTCAGCTGGTCAGAATAACAGTTCACAATGTACGCTCAGCCCTCAGTACGGTTGACGTTTTCCACTGATCCTCTTTAAAAATAAACCAACGGAACCGGCTGACGAACCCCTCTTAACCGAAACATGCCATAATTCCACCCGCCAATTAGTAGATGGTTTAGAACTGTTTTGTTCGCATATTTTGCGTCGCCAACTGATTTTGCAGGTCGTTAAGTCAACTCGAGATTTTAAAAATTTGTGGTGGACGTGCACATTCGTTACACATGCCGCTTCGAGAGGAAGGAGTTAGTCCTGTAATAATATCTCGCAGTGGCTCCAGAATCTACAGCGACCTCGATGCCAATATCAACTTCGGATACGCCACATGCGTGTAAAACGTATTCTGTCATATCTCTCAGTAAACATATCGCGAAACTTTCTTCATTGTTACCATATCTGAAATACTGTATTGTCGATAGATGACAAAGTAAAACGCTGAGCTGTTATTCCTTGCTATTACGACAGTCAGTCTATTGCTGCATAAGTCACCAATATCCTACCAGAGAACTATGTTCGAAATTATTGTACCAGAGAATTATTTTCACTGGAAAATGTGTCAGTAGCACTTACGATCTCAAAGCAACACACACAATCGTGGAATTTCAGAATACGTTGCTGATAGCTTCACGAAAAGATAAGATAAAGAACGTTCAATACGAGCACTGATACCCGATAGTGGGGAGAAGTGCAAATAATACTTGGAACAGTAGGATATCACAGTGTGCACAGTGCACTGAATGGGAACTTTCATCGCAAGGGCTGATAAGCCATGTTTGCCATCGGACTGACGCAATAGAAAATTATTACTGTACTCATATCTGACGTTTGTATAACTTCGTCGAGATCAGCTGGAAGATATCATCGTACAGTAACTCTGTGCTTTATTCTTTGAAAACAACACAAGGGTACATGCATCACGGAAATTGTTAACAACAGTTGCACGTATGGTAGCTACCCATTCGAGTAGCGATAAAAGATCAAATCTAGACGGAAGAACTGTAAATCTTAATGCGAAATGTTCTATGAATATATGTTGGAGAACCTACGCATAAGAATAAAATGTTAACAGTCACAGGAACAGACATCGCGAAAGGAATCAGCACGTTGGGTAGTTGATGGGCGAGCACCCTGCTGCGGTTTTGATCGGATTACCATAATCGCCTGACATATGCTGCAGTGGAACCTAGTCACGCGTGCTACAAACACAATAATACGAACACATGTTGCCCGGTTAATAGTCAGACTTGCCTCCCATAGTATTCACAATTTGATCAAACACGGAAGGATGAATGCTTCAAAAAGCACAATACACGTCTGTACCGTGATATCAGTATACCTCTCTAACATATAGCTTCTCGAAATAAACTCTGACACTCGTACCAGAAAGATCTGTGAAACATCGTCACATTGTGGGAGTCTTGCAAAATGGTACTTCTGAGGACCTAAAAAACTTTGTGGGTGAATCTCCCAGGAGACTTCTATCGTGTATTTTACTGAGTGACGGAAAATAATTGTCTTTCAGATGTCTGATGGATCGTTTTTGTACTGGAGATGTGGCCGGTGATGAAAAAATAGTGTTGGAACTGTACCTAACAAGCTGCGATATTATGGTAGAGGACTACACACTACCTAGCATTGCGGCACTCGAACCAAGTAATCCAACCTCGGCTAGCAGACGGGACATGAGTTCGCATGGTCCAGCTGCTGCAAAGACAAGTAGCGGACTAGTAGGATCTACGTATGCGAATGACAGATACAGAAATGAGGTAAGTCTCAGAGTAATATCAGCTGAGGAAACATTTTATATTCACTATATAAATACAATACACACCCGAATGTGCTTGGTGAGCGGACATCTAGATTACTGTTTTTCATAATGTTCCTAAATCGCTCCAGACAAATGCCGGCATAGTACATTCAGAAGGTCCTGGCCGAATTCCTTCCTGTTCCTCTTCCTCAGTCTTATCCCACCTCTAAAAGACGAGACACAAAGCCGAAAACAATAATTAAGAAAGAAAATAAGGTTTACATTTGCATGCGTTAAGGGACATAACGTTGTAGAAGTGAAGTGAATCTACGTTTCCTTATTAAATGCAGGGACCAGCAAAGGCGTGTAGTACATATAACACAGGCATCTAAATCGATGCACATTTTAATTTATGGGAAATTATCTGGCAGAGAAAATACGTGGAGGGCATTTCTACCTCTGATTGCTGGCTCTTATGAAACAAATGGTGAAAGGTAAAACTTTGATACAGAATACGCTCCAGAAATAAAGGTTGGTAATGAAACAAATCGACTGCATTAGGTTTTTCACCAGAAGAATCCCGCGGTGCCGATATAAGTTTTTACTACGCCAATCATCTCAAGTGGCGCATATGAGTAATCAACGCTAACACGCTGCGAATCAAAAGGAAGTATAGTAGTAATATTCCTCTTAGTAGGCCTACTCTTCACTAAAGAGGATTCAACATAGGTGGTCTTAATCGTCGCACGACAAGGCTGTACTCACGGGCGGTTGAATATTGTACAGGTCGTAAGCAATGCAGCACACTTCAATTCCGGACGCAGACTTGATGGAGACCCGCCACTTGCTCGCTGCTGGACGCAGCTGAAGGACGCAGGTCGATGGCAGTGCAAGGCCTCACAATCAATCAGTCCCGCCAACTATTGTTAGCACCTGCAGCGCCACTGACGTAACCAGGGCAGCATAAAACCATGCCGCCATATATCTGGGCAGAATCGAGATTCCCAACATGTTGCTCCGTGTAAACATGAAATCTCTTTGTGAAAGGGGAAGGTGAAGTTTGGTAAGATTTGACATAAGCTGCTCGAAATAAAATGATACAGGATCAGCTTAAAACTGCGAGCCGTGTACACGTAAAGTATGGAATGGGCAGGTTTTAACAGCAATTAACAAAGAATAGGATTAGATGAACAAAAAGGGTAGTGAGTGACAAACTCATGTTTAGAGGGTTCATTAATTTGCTTGCGTACACAAGAAGCGATACATATCCACAGATGAACATTTCGAATAAATGATATGTTACGCCTATAACTGTGAACATATGAACTGGTGGCTACTAGAATTTAAGTTTGCTACCTGTTTAATATATATATATATTTAAAAAACCTATGTTCGAAATTATTACTATATTTTTTTTATTATTTTGGTCTATAAGGTCATGAAATTTGTGAAGTCATAGAAACCAACTAGTAACAGTGCAGACGCCCGGTGACAGCTATGAAGAACACATCTCATCCCACGCTCATAGTAAAATGCTTGTAATTGTCTACTTTACAATAATAAACTGAGGATTTATGTATCTATTTTTCAGACATCGTTATTAATATTCATCTTTGTAAACTGCAGATATTGGTATGAAATTTAGGCTATGTGGTGCCTTTTAAAGGAATCTATATAGTCGCTAAAACTCACAGTTTGCCAGGAAATGGAAACTTGAACAAAACTGACAGTCGAAGCAGTTTCGAAAATACTCGAAACGGACTTGGAACCGGCGATCCTTCGGAACAAAAAAAGTACCAATTTATTTGAACGCGGATCAGATTAGCGATGCCCTAAATGTCAGAATTACAGCGGCACTAGAAATGGGTACGAACAACACGAGTACCTAACCGGGAACAAATAGTGAAATTGCGTTCTCAGACCTACGTTCTCCTACGTCAGAAACACTTGCGGAGGTACCGAATTGAGACTGGAGGGTCGTAAATTGCTTCACCCAGACTCGAACCACAGAAGTACGAAGTAAAACATACACGACTAGCATTGAGGCTGTGCTACTGTAGGATGGAAATACTGACTGAGTTTCCAACCTGGTCATTTATGTCTAACCAGTGTTCCCAATTTATCAGATCTGAATACAAGTGAAGTGTATGAACGAAAGAGACACAAACTGTGGCGGCAAATACCGAATTAGCCCGAGAAAATTACCCAGTTCCAGTTCATCATATATATATGATGTGTGTGTCCCTATATTTCACTTTGGAGCCACAGCTACCTATATAGCACAGACCACACGGGTATTTGTGTGTGGTAGTAGCCTTGAGTCTCCCATCGTGCACTATGGTAGTTGCATGCTGCCAGCTGTGGGGGTGCGGGAGATATGGTGATTGAAAGTTGTCGACCTACAGCATTTTCATATTCCCATAAAAGAATTCTAAAAAATCTGTGGAATCTTCAATAATGTTCTTGAATGTTCAAAAATGTTCTTGAATTATATTCTACAATACGACACTTTTTCAGCTATTAAAAAATATGAATAATTTGTATGCAACATGTGTGAACCGATTTTGACGGGATTTTCACTGGCGTGTTGCTGATTTGGTGGGAGTAACATAGGCTACTTTTAATCCTGGAAATATTTAAGGATCCGTTCAAAAATATGAAAACCTTCCAAATTCATGACAAACACGAACTAAGTCGTGGGCAACAGCTAGTAGAAGAACAATTTCCTTATCAATTTCCTATATATAGTGGTACTATTTTAGAATTATATATCTGGACGAAATTTGAAGTTACCTGTATCTCTTCATGTTTGCACTATGATTACAGATCTATACAAGTGTTGAGAAGACTTGCAGATTTAACAATTTTATCCAACAACTTTGAAATTCAAACAGTTAGCTTTGAAATCATGTAAAGCAGGCAATCTGATACCGTAAAATCGATTCTTTATACCGAGATAATTATGACAGCTTCAGGTGAAGCTGCTCGACACAAACGTATGCAGACTAACGTTGGAAGGTTCTGAACACAGTTATTACTAAATACGGGTAACTGAGCAATCATCTATTAGAGACTTCATCTGTCAACCCTTACGCAGCAACGCCAGAAATAGCAGCAACAGCAATCTCGCTCTCAGAACGTCACTGTACCGTACGAATAACGAGTTTCGCTTCTTATATAATGCACAACGAGTCTATATGCAAAGACAGAGGCATGTTATCAAGCTCAGAAAGTGAGCAGAAGTGTGGGAAAATTTTGACTAAAACTATACAGACGCACAAGTCTCGTCAACAGACCTTAGAAGAAAACAACTGTAATGACGTACACAATACCGATGAATCATTTTCATTTGGAAAGGGGACCCTTTTTCTTTTCTGTATGTTTTTCTCATATGATGCTTAAAAGTACACCAGCAAAAGCAGAATCGACATGTCTAAAATCTAATCGCTGCCACAGTGTTACAAAGTCGAATGTTAACAGGCCCTGTGTTAGGTTTATCTACGAGTTACTTTCCTTGTTGTTTACATAGCGTGTATTACTCAGCTTTTGAAACATAATTATACGGCGAAAAAGTACACCAGTCCAGTATTCTTCCAGGGGAATATAGAAAGTCGACTAAAAACTGCAGCCAAGCTGCGTTGATTACCATACCTTCCCTTTCTCTCTACAACACTCATTACAAGTTATCTGCGTGTTACTGTTAGTCTAATATTTATCCTCGTCAGCAACTGTTCGATCCAAACTGTTCCCTCTACTAGCAAATTAAGCAGTCACATGTATTTCTGAATATAGCTAACCATAATTTTTTCACCTTTGTCCCAAAATTTGTTCATTATATATTAAAACAGCCCATTTAATTTTAAAGTTCCCAAATAGAATTTCTTCCTAATTAATTTTTTTCCGTTATGTCCTACGTAACAATAAATTTCTATCACTGGCTCTGTCTTTATGAGCATCAAACTGCAGAAAAACTACGCATGCAGGTTAAAAGTGAATGCCGATATTCTCGGCAAATGCTGGTTGCAGTATCCTATAGACGGATAAATTAGAAGAGCAGACCTATTTTGATAACTGTATGTGATACCAATCAAATTGTCACACAAAGTCCGTTCCCCATGTGGCACTAGGCAAAAAGAAAGAGGTAACTTTGAGTCTTCAGACGTGTGTGTGTGTGTGGTGTTGGGTAGTCAGTCGATTGACGAGATTCGAGCAGTAGCGCTGTGAGGTGGCGCTATTTCGGTTGCGCACCTTGTGACGCAAGCCGACGTTTACTGTGCACGCTAACGAGGCGTTAACGCGATCACAGGAGTGTTAGCGAGCCCTAACACACTGGCTGCGGTTATTTGCATCCGGCCATCAGTTATTTCCGTCCTAGCAAAATATCTGCCTAGTGATCCGTACGCACCGGCCCTTTTCTGTTGTTACTGTGGCGGCCAGCTCGGAACAGTACGAAGGTCTATGTTCTTAAAATAATGCCATTTCATTCTCTAGTGTCTCCAGCAAGACATGGGGCGACTGTAACAAGTGACATGAGAGCATATTAAACGCTCCTGTGCTCTACCGGAGCAGGATAAATCTCGGGACCTGCTATACTCATTTACACATTTCACTTTCTAGGCGGTTTTCCGTAATCACCAAGCCGAAAGATGGGACGGGCTCTACACTCCGCTTCAAAAATACACATTTGTCGAACAGAGAAACAAAGTATATGGATATTTTCTTTTTAAGAAAGTTCTCGTCTACAGGGCGATTATTAGATTTTGTGATTACTCTGTAAAGAACATGAAGGCACCAACTACATGGATTTATTTAGGATAACGGAAAAGCGCAGTATGAATGAGGTTATCCATCCAGAATATGATCTCAACGATTTATCGGTCTTACTTCCTTTCTCGATGCTCGCTGGATGCCTGGGATAAATCCTCACTGCATATCGAATGATGTCATACGACAAAGTTAATGACAATTACGTAGTGTATCACAAGGGGACGAAAAGTTGACGCTCCTCCTGGTTGCCCTACGTTGACCGCCACCGAGTATTACTCTGTTGTTTTATTCACCCTCGTAAAAACGTCAGGAAACGAACCACACTTAACAATATTCATGATAGCTTTCTACGTGTAGAAAAGAACACCTGGTTGTTAGAGGTACCGATGAAAAAACTACATTACCCACGTCTGCATGCCAGGGTAATCGATTTAAAGTTCATAACTTATGATAAATTAAAGACGAAGTAGTCATTAAGTATACAATACGCTGTCCTTTTATCTGAACTCCCTATGCTGCAGTGTATCGGCCAGGCTAATTACAGTTTTCAACTGATTTTCCTCGGTCGTCTCTGCGGATGCGTTACATTACTCAGGTGCCCGTGTAGTTTTATGTGGGATATATGCTAAGCGGAAAAGTGTTACGAAGAAGTCAGTGACCTGAAAGTATATAGAAAACATCATAAAAGTTTAATTTCGTATTGTCCCAACCAGTTGTCCCTGACATAAAGTTAAACTGGCGCTCAAAGACATTTCTACATCTTCTGCAAATTTAGAGGATTGCCACACTGTCTTTTCTTCAGTTCATTTGAAGTGGAAGTACATTATCAAATGAGTTTTGGTATTTCCAGCAACCCAGCTTTCACCACTTGATGAACAACGAAGAGTAAATTATGCTGTTCAGGAGATGTTTGTTGCTTCTTAAGAGAAAAAGACGACTTGTTCAATCAGTTCTGAGATTTCTAGAAATCCGCAAATAATACAGCCAGCATATTGATTGAAAGTAACGCTCGTATATTGCGTACAGATATTGTTTGTTAAGATTTCGCAACTATTGGAAACTATAATTTTACTTTAATAACAGTTTATTTAGTCCTAATAGGTTTATTTAAAAACGCAGCTTTAAATTTTAAACCAAACATTGTCTTGTAAATGGTTTTGTTATTTGACTAGTTTTCTTCATGTTGAAGCTCTAGAAATAGGATTTCAAAATATTAAAAGCAAAACATGAAGTTGCGAATCAATCGCCAGGTAGATACCACTAAATATTAATCCTACGTACTGAGTTAGGGAGCGTGCACAAACCGCGTAGCCCCATTTTGGCCTCCTGTGAACCCCCCCCCTCCTCCCCCACACACACACACACGTAGCACGTAGCTTTTTTTTCCTTTTGATTCTAGAAGACATTTTGTACTGTTTTCTCTTGTCAGACTATTGTAAATTACATACGGATATAATTAACTGAGGGAAATAAATATGCACATGCTGTTGTGAGTTATGTTCCTCATTTTAACTGTGAAAAATGTTATGAAACGAAAGCTTTGTGGTCTGGCTCGGAACCCCCCCTCCCCCCACGTAGCCCAGCGTAGCCTTTCAGCCAACCCGCCCCCCCCCCCCCTAGACCGAGCCACGTAGTATGTGCACGGTCCCTTATGCCACCGCACCTCAACGAGATTCTGTGAGACGTGACGAGAGCAAATCGACTAACAATCAATTTGAAAATAAGTGCAAACTTAAACAGCGAACCATTAAAACGAATGTATTGGAGTAACTGCGAGGGTGTAAGGAATAGCAAGCAATGTTAGCTGAGTCTAATTATGTGCTAAATGGCTGAGGCCAAACAGAAGAGTTTCGCGCGGTTAGTCACCCGAGGCGGTGTCCTTCGCGGTCGCTGGCAACACGATGAGCGGCCTTGCTCTCCAGGACTCACAAAGCAGCTCACCTAACCGTTACTCGGATACCTCGAATACATCATGTTCCCTGCTCCGTACGATTTGGACTGCAGTGGAATTTAGCGCTATATCAACTTTCGAAGAAATCATATCAACATTTGGACGGAGTGATTCGAGATACCATTGAAAACCGAAGTCTGGATGACCTGACGGAGATTTGAACCGGTATACTCCAGAATGTCAGGTTCGAGGGTTTCCGTTCAACCACCAAACCCAGTTTCCAGAGTAGTACTTAGCACAGTGATTGAAGGGACCGTCTCGTAATACGCTTTGATTATTTACGAGGAATAAACAGCAAACTGAAAACCTGACATACAATACTTCCAGCGATGCATCTGCCGGTCCACCTAGGTCATCGCAGACCACCTGTGACGTAGAAACAGTCTTGTACTCTCAGGACCCTGTTTGGCACTGACTGTGGTGTGTGTGGATGAGAGATCCTGTTTGCTCTCGACCTGCTCATGACGAGGCATGTGACGCAAACGGAAGCTTGTCCGCCAGTACCTGCTTTCACAGCGGATCCCCAGATCGCTCTCCTCCTTATAAGACTCAATAGAGATATCTGAGGAGCTGGTTAGTATAAAAACTGTTTCCAGAATTTTTATTATTATTTATGATCTTTTTCAGTTTCTTTTCGGCAGATTCAAGTCTACTCTTTGGAGAGACTGCCAAGTTAACTTGCTTATCTTAAGGGCCAATGAACCTCAACAGCGTCGTATGCTCGTAGGTTTGGGATTTAAACAAGCACTGTGGTACTGTGTAATCAGGTTCTAATCTCTTCAGCCTGGGTACTCGTGTACTGAGTGATGAAGATTTTATCACTGCTGAGGCTCGAGGCAGCTAACCCTGTGTCTAGTGCCAAGCACAGTTACAGACCCTTACCGTACAAGTTAAACCAATCCATAATCACATGTCATTCGACAAGTGTTCACCGTCGAGGGTGAGAATGTTGTCGTCTTACGTATAACTAACAATTTTATCACTGGCGGTGAACATCATAACCTGTCGGCCAGTGTGAGAGATAAAACAATACGGTATTTTCTGCTGTTAATTAGATAAGGGTACTTTAGGAATATTTCGAGGTAATTTTCTTCATTATACTCCAGTCGAGAACAGCTTAAACAAGCGGACTTAAAAACAGTGATTTTTCTAATGAACAGTTGTATTTTTGTAGCTTTTATCTGTTTCTACAATCATTAAGATTATAAATTAATAGTGTCCGCAAACTGCTTTGAAAATACAGTGTAAGTAAAACGAAACACTGAAATGGAACTTTCTCAGACTTCGTTGCAACCAGGAAATAAAAAACTGTAAATAGAGTGAAACAGTTATAACTAATATTTAACAACAGATTATTATTGTTATCATTTACATAAATCTATCTATCTATCTATCTATCTATCTATCTATCTATCTATCTATCTATATGTATAAAACGAAAACCGGACATATTGGTCGTATAAAAACTCGGAAACTATGGGGCAGAATTCGATGGAGTTTTCACCGTTTTAAAGCTTAGATTCTTAATTCACTTGTCTGGCATGTCTTATGTTTCAACGTTAAATAATGTAGGAGCATTAAATGAAATTCTGAACGTATGGTGAGATATTCCACAGGAGTAATCACTAGATGCCGCATACTCCGCACTAAACACACAACACAATGTCTCTGACCATAGCCTTTAATTAAAGCAATAAGACAACTTATAGTAATAACTATTTTGCACACTAAACAAAACTTTAAGTATTCTTTCTTTTAATTCGATATATTCAATTTTTAAAAGCCATAAGAATCAATTTTTAAACGACATAGATAGCCGTAAAAACAATAGAGATTTTCTTTAAGCACGATCTCTGGACAATATCTCTGGCCTTCAGCATTAGTCTTCTGTTTACGATAATATTATTCCGGATTCACTTTTGATATTTTATCTGCAGAGTTAAAGGGTCTGGCGTTCCGAGCCACAAGTATATCCATTCACTTCGCAATTGAATCAAATTTGAGTTTTTAACATAATCTAGGGTTGTTCAGTAATGTAGTAATGAAATTTCTTAGCCAAATTATCGAAGCTTGATATACATGAATCTTTTCGGACGAATGAAAATAGTATACGTGCAAATAAACTTCAGCCCACCAGTTTCTTGGTAGGGGGCGGGTGAGTGTAAGTTTGCTTTAATTCCGAAAAAGTTGGCGCGTATTTTATGAAACTTTGTACAAATGTTTTGCGGGAATAAAAATAGGGTACGGTTAAATCTACGCCAACTATACCGGGCAACGCCGGGAACTCCACTAGTATATAGATATAGATTGGTTTACAGCTGAAAATTCAAAATTTGATCTTTTTTTTTTAGATGACAGAAGCAGAAATATTAAAAATATTCCTGATTTATCTACTCAGAATATTACAAACTATGTGTCTGATTGCATTAATATTTGATTCACAGCTGATGGATCCTCTCTTAACATTTATTAAACTCAATTACTTGTCACACAGATTAACATAAGATATACATCAAAATTAGCAGGGCAATCAACTTAAAAGTTAGAGCATGTACAATTTACAGGTATTTCATAATTTCAATTGGAGAGTCTCTGATTTACGAAAGCGACTGGGTACAGCAACATTTGAAATCTGTACAATTTCAGCCATATGTCGTCTCGGTATGAATAAACTAGTATACAATAAAAATATCAAAACATGAACATAACTTGTTCTAGGGCACCGATGACGATTTAATAAAATCGAAACGCGTATGCCAAAAACAAAGTTTATATTTTAGTTGCTATAGATAGAAAGAAAAAATCGCTAGAAACCCTTTATTAGTACAGCAGCTAAAGAAAATGGCCTAAATATTAACTTGGAAAGTATATTGTTTCATACAGTATTATATGACACTTATTTTTCATCGTCCTCTTTCCGCTTACACTGAAATTTAATTACTGATCAGCAATAACTGCCGTCTTACAACTCTGATCTTCCGGATAGAATTAAGATGCTTTTTAGCATAAAAAACGACATTATTAATCGGTGTTTCCGGTATACACCATTTATTTCAGGTTTCCTGATCAGTGGGGATAGTCACTTAGGAAACGTTATGGATGCTGAACGATATGTAATTCCTCATATTGCGAGAGTTGCAGACTTATCAAACGCATTCATCCGATTCGAAATCAAATTCCAGAACTACATTATTGACTGGAGTGGATCAATCAGTAAGACGGTAAAATTTCTTGACAAGTGATTCTGAAAATTACCTTTGATTTCCAAAAGTTGTCTTATCATCATGCAAGAGTATTTGCATTTCTTGTTCAGTAATCTTAGAGGAAGTGGAGATGATGTAGCTGTACATCATTCCAACAACAGACGAACTACAGCTCAGAAGGACTGTCTCAAATGTGCTTTGACTACAGACCGTCAGAATTCACACAATTTCGATTCCACTTTCTGCCTATAGAGATGCAGTCACAGCTCTCACACAGTGTGTTCCTGGATGACTATGGAAGTACTGTAATCAACCGGCGTAGGACACGGCCTGGTGCCGTGACACGGCAAATGCAGTCTTTACTCAACAGGTAGCGTCACCAGCAATCTGCTGCAGAGGGGCAATTACGGGGACATTAGCCCGACCAGGTGCAGCCGGGTTGTGAAACACGAGAGTGCCCGTCATACCAGCCCAGGTGTGCTCACCAGGCGACCTCGTACACTCACGGCAAACAAATCACTCGGTTCGTTCGCTTGGAGGCTAGTCTCACGCTGAATCTTCAATAGAAATAAATCACGAACATCTCAAGATTATCGCTAGCGCAACGGTATCAATTTTTACCTAAATCCAATAACAAGAAGCATAAAACAGAGATATGAGGTGCGTTATCCTTTTTTTTATTATTATTTAAAAAAAAAACACTGTGATAGGGAATGTGGACTAATCTCATTTTTCAGAATGAATACAGTATCAACCAGCATCATAACCCAAAAACGCAGTAAAGTTGATAGGATGTTATGGAGAGTTGAGACCGAAACGTCCAGTCTGTTGAGTTTCTCCTATATAACATTCGGCAGCACACGGTTTCAAATAACCGTTCAGTCTTTCAGATTTCGGTTTTCCATTGTTTTCCGAAATCACTCCAAAGATCCATGGTCGAATTGCTTCCTGTTCCCAGTATGCAATCCTTTCAAGTTTTTGACACAATATCGCCCCATTGTCCCACGAACTGACAATCCCTGTTTCTGAAACAATAACAGTGATATGGCATCATTCAAGACGCCATATCACTGTCAAATGAAATTGAAAATAATTCTTGACTGCCATAAGGAGATAAAAATATTTTATAGCGATCGCATGCACAGTAATGCACATATGGCATTACTTACTGCAATGAGTTCCTCCCTCGCGACAGTGCACAAGCTAAAGAGATTTTTTGACCGAAAAAACTGTGTTCGTCTTCTCCCCGTATTTCGTACCACGCGATTATTTTTTTCTCCAAACTGAAATTACAATTCAAAGATTTTCAAGTCTTCCACTGGGCAGTGACGTTAAACCTTCGAGCAACATCGCAAGAAGAATAACAAAGGTGGTTCCAGCGTTTTCTGTAGATTGGCGATAATTTACTTTCAATAAAATATAGATCACACTACGAAACTAATATCACCACTTTCAGTGATTAATTTTCGTATTGTCCACAACATGATCATTTGGTTAGTAACAGCGGTTCACCTTGAGGAGGGAATATATAGCAAGTCACCCGGATAAGCAACTGCTATGACACAATGAAGCGCGACTACTGCAGAGCCTGTAGGCGGACGGCAAGGATTGTGTGGGTTTTTTCTTCTTCATTTTTTCGGTTATTTTTTTGGTATATATGTTACTTGAAAAAAAAACTGCACCATTAATGATATCTGTTACTAAAAATGAAAAACCTTTATAACTTATAAATACACAATAAATGATGATCATTAACACAGTCATTCACTGGAATAACGAAGAGTAAACCAATACATTATGATGTGGCACACCTGTTTAATACTCGAACTATCTGCTTGCCGCCTTTTAAGAATTTCCTCACCAATAATGAACGATCTTCACTCGTCTCTGTACCATGAATTTAGTTACTCCTCAAAAGCCTTATCTTTATTGCTAATTCCTCCTTTGTGTTTCTTTTGTGTCAGCACAGAAACCAGCGCTTAGTAACTTATGGTGAGTGAGTACCAGCTATCTGAGTAGTCTTCGTTAACAGGAATAACATACCTCTCCACCGATATCTCATTTATGTCTGTAGTATGCACCACACTCAAACATCATGTTGGAAAATCTTATTGACCATCATTCCTTCCTTTATCTATTTGTAGCTTGTGCATCTCTATTAAGCTATTAAACTATATCACTTTATTCATTATTCACCTTCAGTTCCCTAGTGACTATATAACTATTTGTTTTGTCATACCTCCAACATTGCTCTTCATTTTCGTTGTTTGCGACTCTCGTTTTGTTGTTTCATCTGCTTCATCTGTTTGTTTAGTATTTATGATTTGCCCCATCGTGCACCTGCATTCAGTGTTACTAGGCCATCTATTTTTACTCCCTCACCATCAATCCCTAACCAAAAATTCCAAGTTAAAGGTGGTAGCATAACACTGCCAAAAAGTTACAACAGCTGAATGTAAATGGAAACTGAGAAACTCCGGTGCAATGCAGTAAAAACTGGAAATGGGGCAGTATGGAGATTACTGCACTTTTAAGGCCACAAGAAATAAGTGCAACATTGGTTTGAAATATCCTAAAACAGGTACGACGTAATCCTTTATCAGTGGCTTGTTCAAGGGTTGCGGGCATGTCACACCTAAATAAAATCGGGCCTCTGAAAGTTTATCTTAAACAGTTTCCTATTTGATAACGGCTTGGAAAAATTGCAGAGGCGGTGTAAACAACAAGGCTCCATTGTGCTTCACTGCACTGAGCTGTTCAATTTTTTTTTTTTTTTTTTTTTGTGACTGCTTTACGTCTCTTTTTAACATCGAGGTCTTTAGAGACTGGATAGGATGGGGGGCAAGGATGGGGGCAAGGAATGGGAAGGAATTCGGCCATGGAATTTTGAAGGAAGCATCCTGGCATTTGCCTGGAGTGATTTGGGGAAACCATGGAAAACCCAAATCTGGATGCCCGGACGCGGATTCGAACCGCCGTCCTCCCGAATGCGAGGCGAGAACGCTAACCGTTACACCGCCCCGCTCGGTCTGAGCTGTTAAAAAAAAAACATCTAAAAAAAGTATGGCGGCATTATGTAAAGACATGTGACTGCGGGTACAAGTGCCGCGTGAAAATAAAAAGCGTGAACAGTGCAAACAATCTTAATATTATATGTCAGCTTATATAACTGACAACAACATCAAAGGACACCGCCCTGATTATAACGTCAGCTACAAATTAAAGGCGACCAGACAGCGTAATGGCTCAAATCTATTTGCTCGTCCCGAGTTTTTAGGACAACAAAACCAAATAGATCCTATAGTTGTATTATATGTTAGCAGGAGAAGAATTAAGTACAAGGCTGAAATTCTGTAGTGCACCAAATTTTATCCAGTCTTATGTTTCCACCCGTAACTAGATTGTCTACAGTAACAGCGAGCTAAACTCTCATACTGTGTATACTTTCAGTCTCTCCGTGTGTTGCAACAACTTTACTACCCAGTGGTAGCTCTTAAACCAATTAGTTGCCAGGCCGGTTCTTAAGCATTGAGATCTTTTGTTTTTCGAATTAGATATAACAACAGTTAAACTATTTCAAAACCATCTAATAAGATTTTTAGCATCAGCAACTTAGTGTGTGGCATACAATCTCTGCACTATATCACTACGAAAGTTTCTTCCCAACAGTTTGGCTGTTCATGCTGCCTCAGGGGGCGTCCATTAATTACGTGAGGTGAAATAGGAGGGGGGGGGGGGGAGTCCGGCGAAATCTCACCACGGGGGAAAAGGGGGGGGGTCGGAAATCCGGAAAAAACAACTAACGCAATTAATGGATGCCCTCTTATGGCAAAGAGAAATAGATTCAGCACAAGAGCGTTGCAACTGTTAAAATGTAACTACGTGCAATGTTGGTATACAGTATGAATTTTCTCTCATTTAGGAATGCAGTATACGGTATGTAGTACGTAATCGCGGTTTGATAATTAAACGTTACAACAGAGAGACTCTTAAGGCAATCGAATGTAATGACTGGAAAAAAACAACTTCATAACACTAAACACAATCTCTGCTGATAAAAGAGAAGTTAACAATTCGCCGATGGTTCAAGGACAACAGAACTCGGTCGCGGCAAAATTGTTCCTCTTAGGGGAAGAATATAGCAACCCATTATCAGAATGCTTTCACATCAGCTGACGTTATTTTTCATAGCTGATATAAAGTTTCACTGTTAGGATAGATGGTACTTTTAACATAAATGACAATGCATGAAAATTTTGCCAGCGAAACGGCGATAGTGTATTGTTTTCTGAGTCCGCTCATCCTACAGAGACTGTTCTGGGCGTGATAATGTATACGTTTCAAGCCTGTTCTAAGAACGTTACTCTTCTATTACCAACAATTCGGATTGTTCCACAGTTTGTGTTTAGATACTGGTATTTACCTTAATAATTTAAAAGTATTTAATTTTCGACACGGCGTAAACTGATAAATTTACAAGTGTTTAGGAATTTTTGTTGTTGATAATTTCATTGAATAAGGTATAAAGTTGATGTTACAGTTTGCTGTTAGTGGTTAATTGTACCTTGTGGCGCGAAAATTAAAATTTTGAGCATAGGCGCATTCTATTAAGCCTGCTATGGGACTATCACCATGAACTGTATGCAGAACTGGCAGTATCGAACGCTCAATGTTAACTATCTGTTTCTGTGCCTTTTTAAAATTATTTAATAAATAGTAATTTCGTACGATCTTTATAACCTGGTGACAGAGTTTCTAACCGGCTGCGCAATCCGCCTTATTCTTACCCACTAACCCTGCCTACTGTTTATCGTGGAATACGGAGTGTCCTAGAATTACTTCACATTTACAAAGCAAGAATTCTCCAGAATTGAATAAAGTTTTGAGGCTCTTAAAGATTTAAGTTGCAAAGGAGACCTCTCTATCACCAGTAACGCGCCCTAACCACCTGACTCGTCGAATATTATGTTTATTTGATGAAAATTTTTTTCGAATGTAGATAAAACGCTGAGGAATAATTCCACAGGACTTCGTGAAATCTTCGTCTCGGGTAGAGAGTCTAAAACTAATAGATGTTCTTGGAGAAGCCGCATGGCAACTAGCCTAGACTCTAGCTTATTGCATGCTCATTTTAACAGGAAAATTCATCCTATACTCCTGTCCAACAGAATTTGGACGTAATCATGCCGAAATATTTACGATCCTAGAGGCAATTTTAATCTTAAGTTTGCTGTTACGAACGCCTCAAATTATTTTTGACTACGGTTGAGTACTGAAACAAATGAACAACAATATACAGGTTATCAGTTGATGCAACATTTAAAAGATTTCTGGATAAATTATTATGTATGTTTATCCATTTCCGTTACTGTAAACTCGTTGTATAGTTTTCAGAGAAAAATTCTGCTGACCGAGTATAACAAAATAGCAATACTTAAGTTTAGAAATTGAAATATTATTTTTACGATTGTAGTAAAGTAAGCGTTTTCCCTATAACACACATGGCGGGGAGGCGAGAGAGCAATCACGATGAGCAATACTCGAAACAATTTTCGCTTCCAACGTGTGGACACCAAGAAATACCACACAAGTTTGATTCTCTATCTCCTTTATTAATCGCCCTACACAGAACAACACACGCGAGAAAGGCTAATCGTGTTAGGCGGTGCCTTTGGAAGTCTGTGGTTGGATTTACCTCCTGGAATGTGGCAGTAAATACTGACTGCAGATGACAGTGATTGCACTGGTATGCATACAAACTGACGTTCAAGATAGAGCACTAACATATCGACCTGGAAATTTAAAGTATACTATGAGTTGGAAAATAAAAATGGAAGAATTATTCACGCCTTTGTATACCGAAAAGGAACAAGCAGTAAGTAACAGCAACCACTTCATGCCAAAGAAAGTTTTTCTTTAATTCTTTTTTCAGTGAAACTTCTTCGGGCACAATAGCAACGATCTGGACATGCGCCCTTGACAGTACCTTGATGCAAGCAGTTACCACAATGTCCGCTGTCACTTAAGCCCAGTTAAACAGGGAAACATATTAAATGTGACTCTCATATTTCCTTTTTCAGTTGCCATAAATATTTTATTACAAAAGTGTATGATACACATTCACCAAATAAAACAGAATAATAATGGTAGAAATAAATAAATAAATTAATAATAGTCGATATACTATTTGTAAATATCTATTTACTAAAATAGTTTTTACTTATTGCAAATAAAAATGTTATTTTGCTGATATCTCTGGCATCCTGTTTGTAAGGACGGTTATCAGATAATTTTGTTTTTCTCCGATATGAGAGCTCCAAACACAAAGTATAAACTATGGGTCGATGCAATACTCTATAATACTATAATACTTTTCCATAATTTTCATTTCATTTCCCACCTCCAATGACTCTACGTCGACAAGGCGTAAAGCCACAAAAAAGGAAACAGTACGAATCACCCTACATGTTCATAATATACACATCTTGATATTTTAGTTATTTGACAGTCTAAGCTTTCGGCTGCCATCCTAAAGCCTTCGTCAGAGATACTATTTATATTGACATCGCAACGAGTGCCAAGTATCGCAGAGTAATAGGCCGTCGTCTTCGGTGAAGTTGTTGGTATTCTTTAAAATTCCTTCACTCGTAATTCAACAGCAGCTTCGTGTCTTCAAATTTTATTTCGTGCCCGATGTAAAAGACAAGGCGAACTACGGCGGATTTGTCGCTGTTGTTTGTTTACAGTGGCGGATATGTTCCATAAGTCTCTCCGCAAAAGTGCGGCCAGTTTCGCCACAGCTGCAGGGGATTTCATAAACATTCATAAGCTGGTTACCATCGAAATTCTACTGGTCGTTGTGTTGAAACGCTGCTCTAATGTCACTAACGTTACGTAAAAATTTCTATCCCTCTAAAGTAATTAAAACCACTTTAAAGAGCAAAATCTAAAGTCCGAAATGACGAAAAGTCAGTGTTTAATTTGGTGAATATTTGTAAAAATAAATTTCTATTTCTATAAACAGGGAATAGTAGCCAAAAAGAATGCAAGCAGGGGAAAAAAAAAATAATTCACAAAAGGAATGTAACGTATTGGCCCGAACTTGTCAACACGACGCCACAGTCCGTTCGGATTTCAACCAATACTCAAAACCGCCTTTTCCATTGGTAGACACAGAGCTATGCAATTTTTTAATTTTAAATTATACAGGGCGTTCGCCGGGAAACGCAACCCACTGTTAGCGC
Source organism: Vandiemenella viatica (assembly GCA_031002005.1). Taxonomy (NCBI): domain Eukaryota; kingdom Metazoa; phylum Arthropoda; class Insecta; order Orthoptera; family Morabidae; genus Vandiemenella; species Vandiemenella viatica. Next base: position 124,782,096 of record CM061920.1, read on the forward strand.
TACAAGGAAGAAACTGCTCCCGGCGAGCGAGCGCTCAGTTTCCGGCATTGTTCGACCGTCGGCCGCGGACTATTTCATAATAATTACGCTTCATAAACTTCATAAACTTGTGTGCTAAGCATTTAAATGTGACGTAATTCATTAGCTTACCTTATAAATGATGCTGGAAGTGTTGACCCTCTTGTGTAATGCACATTTCACATCTTCTGAACATATTTCGAGACACACGCTGCCCTAACTGACTTAATGATTTTTTGGGTGACTGTTCTAGTCGAAAAGCGATATCGTCAATTTTCTCCTCTGTGAGAATACGGTTGACCGACAGTCTCTTTTTGTTAAAAAATGAACCCGTTTCTCTTACTTTTTTAACCAGACGCAGAATTGTTGATTTAGCTGGCAGTAAAGCGCCAGGAAATTCGCGACGAAATTTACTGCGACACTTTTCAAACGACTTCTTCTTCACATATGTATCGTAGAGAAATATTCTTTGTTGCAAACTGTAACGTACCATAATTTTACTCACACTCAAACACGGTACAGATTAATAAGAGTATGAAGCCCCAAACCAGCCAAACCGCAAAGAAACGTTTATTCACAACACTGATTAATAAGAGACTGAAGTCACAAACTATCTACAATGCAAAGAAACCGTTCTTAACAATGTAAGGGTCACTGCACTGCACTGTTGGGGCAGCGGAGGTGTTAAACAGTGCGGTGATTCACGGTGCCGTGTGGCGGAAACTGCTGGCTTGACTGACCGAGCAAGTTGCCGACGGCAACAGACTGGGAGGGTAGCGTTTTCCGGCGAACGCCCTGTATATTTCACATTAACGATTACCTCTGAGGACGAATGGCTAAGGGTGGGATACCTGAGGTGTCATACTATTTCTATGTCCCCATTGAAGACATTTCCTTGTGAACAGACAGAAAGAAACAAAACATGTCGGTAACAAATTTTTAGATTCAGAACGGATTTTCAGAACGGTTATGAGAGCAGATTTCAGATCAGCATCTGTTTTCGTGTCTCTTTACGCTAAAGATTTGTACACGCAGTAGCATTTTTCGCCAGCTTCACCCCCGTGTACCTTACATTTCGCTGCCGGGGATTTTTTTTTTTTAAGTGTAATAGTGTCTACATGGGATACGCTGAATTTAATTTTTAATAATTTAAATTGCCTTCAGGAGTGATATCTTACTAACGCCATTATTATTGTTCGTACCTGAATTTAGATTTTGGTAAATTTAAACAGCCTTCACGAGTTCCATATCTAGGAATGACTGCGAAAATAAGATAAGAGAAATCATGGCCAGAACCGATTCATTTCTGTACTCATTTTTCCACGAGCGATTAGGGAATGGAATAGAAAGGGTTTACCGGACGAGTAAACTTAAAATCCGACAGGAGTAGTTCTCGATAAATCACTCCGACCATCCTGATCTGGGTTTTCCCAGATCAGTCCGGGCGAATGCCGGGTTGGTTCCTCACAAAAGCCCATGAAAGTCCTGCGATATCCCGTATATTCCCTTCCAAACTATTACCCTTTCGGATAGGTGCAATGCACCCTCCGCCATACACTTTTTAGTGAATCGCAGAGTACTAATGATAATAATAATAATAATAATAACAATGTTGCCAAAACACTAAAATAGCAAAGAAATTACTTGACATCATAACAAAGAGTAAATGCGGTACGGAATGGCTGAAAGAGTTCCAGAGGGACCTACAACGAAACAACATAGAAAATCTCGAAGACCGCATTGAGTGTCATAAGAAGATCACAAATGCTAATTTGGAGCAAAGAACAACACGACAACCTGGAAAGAAATGCACACATAAACGGAAGAGAGAGCTCTCCGAGAGGATGAAGAGATTTTGGGAAGAAAAGAGGAGAAACAGCTGAAGATTAAATCGTGATTTCAAGTTCAATCGCTCTCCTAAAGGGGAATAATCGCAAATAATAACAAAAGATCCCAGGCAACAGCAATATTAATCCAAAAAGAGCCGAGTTTATCATTGATGAAGTGCGATATTTGATGCCTATCTGTAGAGGTTACGATAGGTTTTTTTTTTTGATGAAATGTGATCTTTGGTGCCTACTTTAGAAATGGATTATCGTGTATTGTTCCACCTCCATTCACGTAGTCATAAGGCAAAACACAGTTTTTTTAAGTTAGACCCCAAGCTTTCAAAACGGTTAAAAACCCATCCAAAACGTGTCTAGTTTTTGCGTGATGCGTGAACAAAGAAATTCAACGGAACAGCCACTTACAGGTTTATATAATATGTAGTGATTAATTGACAGAGAGGCATCAAAAATGAGATGCAATAATGAGTTTTGGGCATACACATAGCATACGTGTACATAAGTTCTAATGTGTGGAATGTTATCAGTGACTATAAGTTGACACCAGCCCATTGATAAAGAGTGTACTTTCTGAAACCAGCACACTATTGCCAGCGGCCTTCAGTCGCTTCGTACATTGTTCGTTGTTTTCTATTTTTCGTCCATTAACAAAAATAATAGTTTACTTAAAACAAAACGGGTTTTCAAGCGGTCTACTTGGCGCTTGTTTTCTAAACGTTCGCTGCTCCGGTACCGGGTTCGAATCCCGGTAGGCGCAGGAATTTTGAGAGTTGTGTTTGATCATATGAGCTATGCCAGGACGTTTCGTGGTTCGGATTCCACGTCAACCTGTACGTAGCCTCTAGGCTAACAACCCTAGTTTTAACACGATGTGCATACATCCACGGCAAAATTCAAGGTAAAAAAAAGGCTTAACTTGTCCTAGTTGGCCCAAACGAACATCCATACAAACAAAACGGGGTTCCGTGACTTAATACGGACAGTGTCGGATGATCTTACCGCTTTATTTCATATAGCACGGAGGAAGTATGTGGCAAACGGATGCATATACTCAGATAGAGTATATATAGAGGAGAGCCTTGTATCGTCGTTAAAGCTGATGTGTGCCCATTCAGGCGCAGCGATAACCTTGTAACGTAAGGTGAGTGGCGAAGCCTATCTCAGGCGGACAGTTATATTCGTGACTCACAGATTACTTACGTGGCCACCAGCCACTCTGACAGCTATATATTTCCATTCAAAAATAGAAGATACCAACCTTACTTAGCGCTGACGTAGCAGCTGCCTATCAAATCCTTGTTAAGTGAGCGCCCCCGACAGCTGTTGTGCAGAGCTTGCTCGTTTATTCAGTACTGAATGAAACTGACTTCAGTATAATGTGACCGATACATCAGTTTTCATTCTGTTTCTGCATATATCAGCCTAGCCTCAAGTACTTACTTCATCGTCATGGATAGGCTAGAAGCTTGTTGCGACCTCAATTTTCTAACCATCTGTTCATAGGTCTACAAATATCCCTTCTTCCTGTAGTATGGGCTACAAGGCAAGCTTCAGAAATCTTTCACTATCCATCCTTACAACAAGGTAGTCCAATTTATCATTTTTATGTGAAATTCTATCATTCAGAGAGGAAATATTCAGTTGCTGCTTTATTTCTTCAGGATTCATAATATCCTTTTACTGAACTTAGAAACTTCATTTCGGATGATTGATTTTTATTTTCGTATTGTATTATATTTACCCGTGTTTCGTTGCCATACAGCAGAGTCGGTACTGCCAGTGTTTGATAAAATTTGAGTTGAGTCTCCACTCGGGCTTTAACATCCAGAGTTCGTCGAATTGTTCCACACAAGTACTGAAATTGTGAAGTTTTCTTCACTTCATTATCTTCACCAAAAAATAGTTCCCAACAAGTAGGTGAAGCTTGAGTCTTCTTCTATTGGTTGATTGTCAATCACTATTTTGACCGTTATATTTCCGTTGCTATGCCATAACTTTTGTTTTTGAAATCTCTACCAATAATGTTTAATACATGTATTGATTTTCGGAGACGATCTTCATTTTCCTGTAAGATAAATTGATCATCTGCAAATGAAATAATGTTTGTAAACATGCAGGTACTTATTTATAGCCCAGGATGGACATTTTCCTTCTAATTCCGAGCCTCAAGTAACCTACCATCTAATGTGACTGTAATTTCGTATGGTCTCCATTATTTAGTGTTAGTTTTACTTATCATGGCCTATCCTCACCCGATAATCCCACCGTGTAAACGGGATTTACAGCTTAACGTGGAATCAGAACCACGGAAGCATTCTGTCATAAAGCACATTCGCAAAGCAAGCTTTACCAGACGTGACGGAAGGAAGGTTTAAGGATCTCAGGAAATCCCAATAGAGAGCGCGATTCGACGGAGGATCTTCCAATTCCCAGTCAAACGACTTAACCACTCCGCTCCTACCACCCACTAATGAACGTACTATTGAAACTTCTAGACGGCCTCTTAACTATTCCTCACATGTGAGAACGAAGAACAAAACCCGCGAAGACTATATTTTATTCCTCACATATCAACAATTTTATACAGTTTCCTTCGTTTAAAAAAATATTGATGATTTCTGTATCAAACTGGTTTTAACTGGTATGGGTTCATAGTTTACAGGTGATTCCAATTGTTGAGTGTGTTGAAAGTAAACCTCTAACTCTCAAAATATTTTTACCCTATGATTTTTGGAAGCTATTGCTGAAAAACCATAAAAGTACCATTATTTCCGAAAGTACTGATTCAAAAATTTACAGTGATATGTAGTCTGATAAAGTCTACATAAAACTGTAGCTATATTTCTGAAGTTTATGGTTTTTGAGTGACTGATAAATTTGAAACTTCATCATATAGTTTTTTTAGGAAGATAGATCATATGTTTAATTTGACTGAGAAATTCTTAAATCTGATAATAAATATGTCGAGAAAATACATTTTTTTGGTATTCCTGCGATTTTGTGAGTTTGATTTACACAGACCTATACCAATTATAAGGTTTTTCAATCAAAAATAACTTGTAATTATTGATGTTAAAAAATTACTTTCTTGGCAGTAAATAAATTTAGTACACAATTTGTGAACAGAACTTTCGGTGTGCGACAGTAATTGCCACTCTACAAGGCTTATTTTCAATAATAATAATGTTATATCTGAATACACCATAATTTTCATGTGTAAATTGTAACATAGAACAAATGTAATTACTTGTATAAACACCCAAAAGACAGAACCGCTGAAGATGCTTTAGAGAATGAAGTGAAACGCGTTCGGGAAATAAACCAACAAATTCAATTGCATTGGCGTGACAATTATTCATAAAAAATAAGTCATTGTTTAAGTAACTTTCAGTGTTGAGCTTATATCCTTCGTGTTCGTCACAGAGAGAAGGAAAGGGAAGCATGTGTTCATCAAGTGTAGGAGTCAGGCACATAATCCCAAGGAGCCTCATGACTAAACAGGGCTGTGGGAAACGGGACTGCCAGGGGAGTTTTGTTCGGGAGTTCACTTCTATTAACTCTCCTTTGATTATAGGTACCACCCATGATGATATACATACTCATAAAACAGAGAGACAAATAAAAGAACAGTTAATATTACCAGTGATTAAGCAAAAATACGAGTCAAAGTATTCGCTATAGCTCGTGGCCAAAATCGTTCTCAGCATGAAGGCTGTTGGGATCCTAAAGGCCTGGGTAGGACGACCATTTTTTTTTCTTTATCTGCTTAACTTCTCTCTAAGAGCGAGGTCTTTAGAGACGGGAAAGGATGAGGGGGCAAGGAATAGGAAGGAATTCGGCCATGGCCTTTTGAAGGAAGCATCCCGGCATTTGCCTGGAATGATTTGGGAAACCATGGAAAACCCAAATCTTGATGCCCGGACGGGGATTCGAACCGCCGTCATCCCGAATGCGAGGCCAGAACGCTAGCCGTTACACCACCACGCTCGCTAGGACGACCAGTTCCTTTCCTCGGAGACGTTTTTAGTTTAATATGAAATCCGAATAACGAATCTGTGAATCACGTCCTTTCTTCGTATTAAAGTATAAAATTTGAATTAAATGATTTATTTTTTAAACAAAAAATGTTAATTTACTTAACTATGGAAAAAAGTTTTAAAAATTCGCAAACAAATGTTTCTCAAATAAATTCTCATTAATATTTAAAAGTTGAGGGGATGAATTCCTGACCAGTTGAGTCGAAAGAACCAGGCAAGCATGGTGGGTGAGCGGTTCAGCTCTAACCTCGCATTCGAGAGGACACCGGTTCGAATCCCCGTCCGGGCATCCAGATTTTGGTTTTCCATAGTTCCTCAGATCACTCCAGGCGAATGCGGGGATGCTTCTTCAAAATGCTATGGCCGAATTCCTTCCCGTTTCTTGTCTCTAGCCCCTTCCCGCCTCAAATGACCTCGACGTCGACGAGGTATAAAGCCATAAGAAAAGGGGGGAAAAACCAGGCAAGATAGCGGAAGGTAGGCTGTGTAAGTAGTCAGGACAGCCGGTATGCGAGATTCGAAGTTTCAGCTTGGGTCCTTAGTACGTTCAAGTCTGTAGTACGGACACACAGACAACCTGGCAGGTAGCAACCAGTCAAGTGAAATGAGTGCCATGAAGACCGCGACACGTCGCCCCGTCTCGCACGTCTTGTAGCCATACGAGCGTATTACGGCATACGTGAGCGTAATGATACGCGTGGGGTCGTGACGGACTTACCGTATTATTTGAGACTGCGGCTCACTCGCATTCTCTTCCACGTGCAACACTGCAGCGGCGACGAGACGCTCGTCTTCTGCGCCTCTTGCACGGACAGAGTACAAGCTGCAAACAAACAAACATAACATGTAGACGTATTCTTTACACACCTAAAAGCGAAGATATAAAATAAATTATTACATTTGCTGCCGAACATAAGAATCACTGCCACTGGAAAACTCCGTAATAAAGTATGATGTGTCACTTTCGTTTTGAAACTTGTGTTTCGCAAGGTTCAAGATATGGATAATTGCAGAATTCAGGCACACTATATCCGAAAACACCTAAACTTCAACATAGTTTGAACTCCGGAGGAGTTTCAATTTATTTCCCGCACACCTACCTTTCTGCAATTTACCGATCGTGGTGGTGTAACGGTTATCGTTCTGGCCTCGCATTCGGAAAATTTCAAGTTTCCCTGTTCTGGCATCCAGATTTGGGTTTTCCATAATTTCCCAAATCACTCCAGGCAAATGCCGGGATCCTTCCTTCAAAAGGCCATGGCCGAATTCCTTCCCATTCCTTGTCCCCCATCCTTTCCCGTCTCTAAAGACCTCGCTGTTAAGAGACGTTAAACAATTAAAAAAAAAAACGCAATTTAACGCACTGAGGCATCTATAAGAGCATGGATGCCAACAATAAGTTGCATTAGAATACAACACACACACACACATACCACGCGGTGGGTAGAAACGAATAACTAATTAATGGTGCACTGAGAGTCAGTACGCAGCAGCTCGAGAAAACTGAAATCGAAAGTACGCGTAGCTGTAAGTCTATAGAACCACAAAAATTAAAACATCTTTGTCAGGTATCTGTAACACTAAACAAAATTGTGTCAGGTGCACGAATCTAACGTGACACATTTTCTAGTAAACAGTAACGACAGGTTACATTCATGCAAATATTATGGAAAAATGTAGAAATAGCTGTACAAATTAATTTTCAGAGTCACCATAGAAATTCACAGTACAAAAATCATCGAAAATTATATAAAGTTGTTAGACCAGTCGATGGCAGTGAGATTATCATATGTAGAGGAGAAGGTCCAAACATGGGCTACCACTTGTATTTTGGCCCTTGTGATTTTCCTGGTCACTCAATATGGATAAATTTGGTGTCACTTGCTAGTATAAACAACCATGAAGGTGATTTAAGGGTTAAAAACGACAATAACCAATTTTAATTTTCCAAAATCAAAGGGCTAAAAGAAATAGTAAAATCACTGATTTTCAAGAGGTGGTCCAAATACGGGCTACTTGTATAAAAAGGGAAATTTATCTCCCAATAAATTAAAGAACACCAAATTTTGTTCAAAAACTTTATTAACTCGACATTTTACAAGCTCCTTACTCCCTTTTTCTTTCTTTTTCTTTTTTTTTACTTGCAGAAGTTACAGATATATTTCATTTTCCATTCCAGCAAATTCAGTCTCTGCCTAACCTTCACACTTGTAGAACTTAATCCACACTTCGAATCTGTCATCATCTGAAAAAGAGTCAATCACTGAAATTGCATGCTGCATTGTCGTCACCACGTTTATCCCCCAGAGAAATCGTCACCTTCAATGTCGTCATCAGTAGGAGGGACCCTATTGTATTAGATGTTCAAGCTCGTGTGCTTTAGACTTTTCTTCAATCACTCGCTGTAAGAAGATCCAGTTATGATGCAAGTCTTGGCGCACTTACGTCCACAATTGCTTTTTCTTTGCAATGGTGGGGATTGAAGGTACATAAAATGGATTGACCCTTTTGGACGTTGCGGTCTGAGCAGTTGGTCGTTGATCTGGGTGCTGAAATCTTCGCGTTTTCAAGTCAAGAGCTAGCCCGTTATTGGACCACCAATGGTAGCCCGTTTTTAGACCATGCGGTACCTCAAGTTGATGGTCTTGGCAGTCATTACAAGACAAACAAATCGAACAGGATAGGTATCCTGCATGAAGCTCAGGTCATGTATTTTGAGAATTGGTGGAAGCCATTTAATTTACTGAGTAAGTAAGAAAAATATAAATGAATGTTTACATACCTTGAAAAGTTTTGAGTTTATCAAAATAAAGTTTCCCGATAAAACAATTTGCGCCATCGCACGTGTGTCACAGACCAAGTTCATTTGCTCACTACTCTTCTCCTACCACTTGATGTTCCCTTTGGTGCCATTCTTGTGCCTGAGCACAACCTTCTTCCTCCACTTTCATCAAGTAGCCCGTATTTAGATCCTAGACCATCTTTGGACCTTCTCAATTATTTCTAATATGTTTATTTTTTTGTGACGAGCCGTTTATCTTTTTTCATACCTAAACATAATAGATAAATGAAGTCATTTTAAAGATTAATATCTCCGCTTTGGAAAAATTATAAATTAAGAAATGAAATTATCGGAATTTAATCAGTACAGAGTTAAAGTATTAGCTATACACGTACGAGGCAGTTCAGAGCCAAGCCACCAGTCTTCGCTGCCGTCGATATGAATTTATAGCGTTACCGGTAGATAGTAACAGCACATGTCACAGAAATACAGTACCTGTGTGTTTTTCCACGGTAAGAGCTTTGCGGATATTTTTTAATATTAAGGAAACAATTGTATTTGCTACACAATTTCTATACAAACGTTTTAATGGCGAAATTTTCACAAGGGATATGGTCGGATTACCGGTAGATAGCAGCACCACATATCACACAGATATGGGCATACTGTGTGTGTGTGTGTGTGTGTGTGTGTGTGTGTGTGTGTGTGTGTGTGTGTATGTGTGTGGTGTTTTTTTTTTTTTTTTTTTGTTCTAGTTTAGTTGTATTCTGGTTCGCTATTCATTGTATTTTATTTGAGAAATTTTGCGCATGGGCTATCTAGTCATTGTAGAATTGGTTTACTCCGGGATTGATTACATATCGCTGGTCGTTAAAAGCTTTTATATAGCCGTGATAATGCAATTCTAGTATCATCCTTTTACGTATAATAGCATCAGACTTTAGTAGACGAGTGAAGGCTGGTGTATATCAAGAGAATCACAAATTGAATATTTATGTATTTAGCCTACCTCTGAAGACTCGTCGTGGTATCCAAGTGAATAGATTAGAACTGAATAAAGATTCTAAAATAACCCCGTCCTCAAAAATCAGTCAATGCACTTTGTTAACGCGGAGAATTTCCTTTGCCACCGGAGTGCTTCTACGTTTTAAGTAGATTTTACGTAAGCCTATTTCTGGTGCTCTGGTTAGTCGTCTGAGCCGTAACAATAGAATTCTATGAACAGAATATCACCAGAACGCTCAGAACTAAGCTTACGATGTTCTTAAACCCTCACTTCCTTCGACAACGCAGGGCCTTCAGTTCCCTATTCCCGTTTCCGATTCCAGATTCAACTGCCACTTGTGAACAGTTGCTGCCCAAATCGATAACTTACCACTAGTACACAATATCTGATTAATTCTCCTGCAAGGATTTCAGGATAAGTCTTCTGAGAAAAAACCCCAAGCAGCGAAACTGAAGGGACTGAACTGACAATGAGTTTGCTCTTATTAAATAGAATACTGTTTATTCTTGTACTATTGGCGTATTTCGTATAACCTTTGATCCAAATTAGAAAAATCGTTATTATTTATTCAGTTATTACAGAAAGTTCAGGCGAGTACAGACACGATTAGTATGTTTCACTGTCTTATCGCTAATCTCATCAAAATATTCAACATTTTATGATACAATTAAATGAGAATGGCATACACAAAATGGCCTGAAATAAAGTCTTATTGCATTTTAAATGATCTAATTAAAAGATACTATTTATGACAATTACATACATTACTTAGATTAAACGATTCTGTTCATTGCAAGTTGTAATTAGTAGGTTGATTATATTCAGATTGGAAAAAAATTGCATTCTTTTTTACCTCTCCCGATTGTTCTTAGCAGTTTTTATATATGTTAGGATGAAAAACCGAAACCGCTCATTGAGCGAAAAAAACGACCACAACGCGTTTCTTGAAAACGGCCGCAACACTTTACTCGCGTAATGGCACTTACAAAAAACAGCCAGAATGCATTGTGGCTTATTCAAAAAAGGCCACAACGCGAAATTCGTGTTTGGTCAACGTCGCATTCTCCACACATGACGACTCAACTTTTTTTTTAAGATCCTTGTAACGCGACGGGTAAGAAGAATCATATATTAAATGCAGTCTAGACCGATTCTTCGTGAACACAAAGATTTTTTTCGCTCAATGAGCGTTTTCGGTCTTTGAGCCTAACATATATATATATGACCGACCAGGAACCTGAACTCCTGGTACGATGAAGGAAATAAGAAGACATCTACGCTGCAAGCGCGACGAGTGATAACACACAACCAAATAACTGAAACAAAATAGGTCCCAGCAGCAGTGCGTCTTTTCTGCAAGCGATACAATGACACGAAGTTAACATTTCTGTATGGTACGTCTTACTTACAAATATTAATAAATGACTTATGTTTTTTTACCGAGCCTGATGGATGAGCGATAACTCTATGCCCTCGATTTCGGGAGGACGCGGGTTGAAATCCTTATCCGGCCGTCCGGATTTCGGTTTTCCCTTGTTTCCCGAGACAACTCCAGTCGAATGCCTGGATAATTCTTTCAAAAACGACTAAGAACGAGATTTCCTTCTGTTCCTTCTCCCCCATCTTTTCCAGCTCTAATGACCTCAACGTCAACGATCTATAAAGCCCGAAGCAGAAACAAGTGTTTGACGAATCTTGATGGAACGCAGCTCCTGGTTAGTAAATTATGCGTTACTTTCTTTTCTAAATAAAAATGGATTTCGTTTTAGGTGAACATTAGGCTACATTTCGAGATCAAAACTGACCACTATGAAATTTTTGGTGATCGGACACTACTTACACTCACTGAACACGGTGAGCCTACCGTAAGCGGTGCTAGCCGACAGCCGCTGAGCCAGGACTAGTCGCGATGGCCGATAGCCAGCAGATGGCGAGATAGCACCGCGTGATAAGCACGGACGTCAGCGCTCCATGTCCCGCGGCCAGCACTGCCATTAACATTTCTCAAACCACTTCAAAGCTTCCTGCGTACCGTTATCACCGCTGTATGTCCATTATCCATAGCATGATTTCTGTTTCTCTGGTGCTATTTATCCGACTTCGATAATGTTTAAGCTAAATCAAAGTCCGTTATTTATCGAAATACAAGTTTCACTTCCGTAAGTCCTAATCTACAGCAACTGATCGAACAACACGTGTCCATGTCACACGCCGATTAAGCGAAGCAGAGGCAGTGAATGATTTTTTTTTTTTCTACCTTTGATCTACCAACACAAGAAATCTTGAGACAATGAGAGAAGTCACTTTACGGAAAGTTTCCATTAACAACTTGGCAGTGAAAGATTATAACAAATATCACAGACATCCGTCAAGTTGAAGCACTTGTGTTCTCGATTTTTCCGAATGGCTGTGCGGCAAAGTTTACAACCACATTGATGCCTTAGGCAGTAGTGCTATCGTAGAATACTACATGTATCTTGGACTGAAAGAACTAACACCAATATACAGGAACTCTCCATAAGCCTATCTTCTCAGTGCCTGCAGAGAAGCATCCAGCTATAACAACATGTAGTGAGAAGAGATGGTGAAATTTTAGAAAAACTTACCGTGAAAGAAAAGTCGAGGGCAGAGATCTAGTGGAAAGTCACCGGTTTACAAAAGACTCTCAGCGGAGCTGGGAATCGGCAATGGTGCTAAGAGTCAAACGAGTTGCGAAAAATCCTAGAGTTAATAAAGCCTTCACTATCCTAGCATTACTGAACAACGATAGCATACTCCCTAACGGCTCTCATCTTTTTATTCTCTACAGACTTCACGCCGATGTCTCTTTGCAAACAAGGTGCAACCAATTTCCACGATCGCTTTCAGCATGTAGTTCTTGAATGAACTACACTTTGACGTTATGCGGTATATAGAACGATAGTGCAACTTTTAACTCTGTCCTTCAAAAAGCATTGGCAAGAACTCAAAGGCATCACCAGTACAAGGAACTGACTAGAGATGGGTCGTTCGCGAGTGTATCAGTTCTTTTGAGCAATTCTCTTAAAAGAGCGAGTGAGCAGTCGCTCACTAAAAAGTGAACGGTAGTTCTTCTACGTGAGTCGGTGATAAGTCGGCTAGTTCTGAAGATCAAGAAGAGCTTGTTCACGTGGGCTTTGTGGACTGTTGAGCTAAAAAAAAAAAAAAAAAAAAAAAAAAAAAAAAAAAATTACTACTAACTGCATCAAAGTCGATTTCATCGAAAAGTGGGGGTGTAACCGGGTTCTGAGGGGTGAGACCTAAAAAAAAGGTCTCAAATATGACTGAGCAAGCGAGCTAGTGAACCGTTCAATAGAACTAGTTCTTTTCGTAGAGTGATCAAATGAACACCGCTCTTTTTAGTGAGTCACTTTGCCCACCTCTAGAAGTGACCATCACCATTCCAAAAACAGCGCTCGTCTGCATTAACATTTAATTTTTCAACGACAGAGTACGATACAAATACCGTATCATACCTAGCTACTGAATGTGGACTTCGATGAATCTTCCCAAGTGGTAACTGACTGTTTCAGACCATGAGATTTATATTTTCACTGTTATTTTTGTTTGCAGTCATCATTCTTTTGAATGGTTTGATGCAATCTTCTAATCTTGAGCAAATATCTTCATTTCAACAAATCCATTACAATATACGTTCTCAATCACGTCTTTCATCGAATAAAAAAAGAAAAGAAATAAAGGACCTAGAAATATTAATATTGGATCTGAGCTATGATAAAAGAATTTTTAGCGAAAATTATTAGCTAGAATTTCCAAGAGGGCGACGCAATAGACCCCACTTACTAGAATGGATTTGAAGTTTTGCTCCATCGGCTATATGGAACGACTTAAAGGCAAAGATGGCGGCGATACAGACTTATTAAAAAGTCGATCAAACTCTGTCAATGAGCCAGTCGAATTACTTTTTTGGGTCTCTATGCAAAGATTGTATATTCCGGAATGAGATGAACAGATACTATGTTTTCTTATTACGTAACGAGGCCAGCTAGTTTTCCTTCATAAATCTCGCCCGTATCCAACTGTAAGTCGGAAAGCGTTACCTCAGTCCATAACGACCTCCAGTAACAGGCGTACGCATAACTTAGCAGACAAGGAACCCGTATCTGACAACGTCACTGTCAAATTTTTACTGCGTGAAAATCGAATATGTCCATATTGACGCCCTCCTAAAATAAGGAAAGATCACTCACGGGGCAGTTTACATAAACGTATGTTCACCAATTCGTGATGCGAAAAAATAGCGTAACAAATCTACCTACGCTACAGACTAACCTTATGCAAGCAATATTTTCTAGATGTGTTCTACATATGTTCTACATATGACATCTAAAACGATGAAGATTCGTACTGATAAACACGCGAGTAGTTCTCGATAAGATTATCGTCCTTTTCAAGGCCTATTATCAGCAAATTTAATGGTACATGTTTTCGACCAACTGTAAATTTTACCTCGAGGGCAATGTGTTGCTATGATGATATGATGGAGAAGGCCAAAGGTATTTATTCAAGATAAAGTCCCCGATCTGGAAACACATCATCGGCACGTTATAAGCCAAAGCCGTTTTTCGTAGGTTGCAAGTGATATCACATAAAGGTAGGCAACCCGAAAACCTTCCGGAGGATTTGATGAGGGTTTGCGAAAGATAATGTTCCCTAATGCAATGCAAATGGGCTTCACTAATCTAATGAAGATGGACTTGGCCAGTCATGATGTACTGTAGTCAACAATCAGTCAGACATTTCCTGAAAAGTTGATAAGAACAGGAGATTTCATTTTTGGATTTGAGGAGTCAAATACAAAAATGAAATCTCCTCTTGTGGGGCCATGTGAAATGTCTTACATTTGAAACACCCTAAGAGGTTGAAGAGGATCCCATAGAAAGAATTCACGCTGTCTTGGACTTGCTTAAAACAGGTGTTGTTGCAGTGGATATTACAGAACATACATTACTGCGAGGCTGTAGTGGCATTTTGCAAACGTAATCACTACAAATATACAAAATCAATACATCTGTAAACGGAAATTTGAAAGTTCTCTTAATCTATTTGCAAAGATATCACAAGAAAGTCTTATATCCTGTGACTCAACCGTTTTGGAACCAGAGTTTCTTACCTGAAGCCGATAACATTTGTTCATCAACACTGAAAGTTTGTAACATCATCAGGGACACAATCTACATGCTACCAATAAGACTAAACCGACAGGTTCGTGGTAAATCGTACTTGGAAATATCTCCGTATTATTGTAGTCGTATTCACTGTATTTCGGCCCAACGATCTGGGATGGCGGTGGTGGCTTTGAACTTTGCATTACGTCAATAGCGAGGTCAACAGAGCGGAGTATTTGGGCGGTACTTGGGTTGACTGTCAAGAATTAACTGGAAGTAAATCTGAATGAATCATTGGTCAGGAACAACGAGTAAAACTGTCGGAAAACGAATTATCCATTGCACGGCTGGGATTCAAACTTGCGACGGTCTGAGTTTCTCTTCGCCTCGACCTGTTCACTGCACCAGTTTATATGATACAATGTTTGCCCTTCGAGTACAATAAGCTCGTAAAAACTGTGATGAGCGTTCAAAATCGGTCACTGACATAAACTCGGTAGAATGTGAAGAGGAGTCACTGCAGAGACGGGACTGTCAGTATATTTGGCGACGCAGGCTACAACTGGTGCCAAGGTTCCGCTGCAAGGAAAAGTGAAGTATCGAACATCTCGAGAATGGTTTCTGATATTTTTGCGGTGACTGGTGATAATGAGCTAATTTCGCTACAAAACAAGACGCGTAGACGGCACAGAATCGCTAAACAATGAGAGTGCAGATATTAAGTCTTCGCGGGTTCTCCGCCGTATGGTGTTCTCACAATGATTGCAGACAAATTAATTCTGAATATACATAAAGGAAACGCTGCAATACATCTTGTTGTGTTTTAACTGAAATAAATCTTGCATACAGCCCTTCCACCAACCCTACACTAACGTGAACTCCAATTGTTCTTCATGTAGTTTTGAGATACACCTAACCCCAAAAGAACCCCATCTCAACAGAAAAAGTATGTATGTAGCGCTTTCGATTAAAATGAATTCTCGTGAAGGTATACATGGGTTTCTCGTTTGTTTCTAATTAATCTGACACGTTAGCAATGTTAAAACTTCATTCTGTCCTCTGTAAGAGTATTCCGAGCTTTTCGATATAAACACAGTAGCAGACAACAGGGGATCATTTGATATAACTGTCACGAATAGTTCCTGAGGGTCTTGAGGTACCGGTAGGATGGAAAAATTTACTAGAGATGAAGAGAGTAGGGAGCGTACATAAACTACGTAGCTCCATTTTGGCCTCTTTGAATCCCCCTCCCTCCCTCACGTAGCGTAGAGTGGCTTTTGCCTCTACACCCCCCCTCCCCCCGAACCCCCCCCGTAGCACGTAGCTTTTTTCCCTACTGATTCCAGAAGTCATTTTGTACTGTTTTCTCTTGTCAGACTATCGTAAATTACGTAGTGAGATAATTAAATGACTGAAATAAATATTCACATGCTGTTGCGTGTTCTGTACCTTATTTTAACTGTGAGAAATAATATGAATCAAATGCTACGTGGCTTGGCTCGGAAACCACTCCCCCGTCCTCCCAAGTAGTTCAGCGTAGCTTTCTGCCCAACCCATCCCTTCCCCCACGTCAGAGCCACGTAGTTTATGGACTCTCCCTAAATGCGGGAAGCCAAGCCACACAAGCAGACAAGACGAATGAGGCAGTTCGCTTTAGTCGAGATGATATCTTTGACATAAGAGTACAATACACCAGTCTTTTGGTTTAGCTTGTAACGTGTAAACGGAAGACCAAAGTTGAACTATGAACTAGCTGTATTGTCGATAATCCACTGCTTCATAATTAACATTTTTTAGATGATACGATTGATAAACATCAAAGGAACACGCGATCTCATTTAGAAACGTAAGGAGCAATAGTAAAATTCATCTCGGAAGAGGACACAGGATTTTGTGTGTAAAACGAAGTGGGGTAGGAATTTATAGACAGCTGGCTTTGTCCGCAGCCAGCATCCAACAGCTCCGAAAGGCGACAACGGCGGCCTATGTTGTGCAGAGCGCCGACTCGCGCCCCGCCCCCTGTTTACGGCGTCTGGGATGGCGCCGGTTGGTCGGTGGGGAGCCAGGCTGGTCGATAGCTGCAGTCGACTGTCCGGACCAGTGACCCACTTGGGCATCGATCGGCGCAGGGCGGCGGGCGAGCTCAATGGCCGGGCCTCAATGAACGAACGGGCGGCCGGCCGGCAGGGGGAAAAGCGAAAGGCGAGCCGCGCGGGCGCCCCACAAGGAGGCTCTGTGTGCGTGAGCGTGCGTAAGCCCGCCGCGCCGCGCCGCACCTCGCCGCGCTCCGAGTACGCGATCGGACCGCCGCGACACCAGCCATTCATACTGCGCCGCGCTCCATTGATGCACCACCCCGCCGCGGCCGCGCCGCCAACCATCGCCCCCACTCCGCACCGCACGCCAAAAGCAAGACCCTACCTGGTGGGACGGCATTGTTGAGACAAAGCGGTCAGGTGGCTCAGTGGTCAAGGCATCTGACGAGAGATCGAAAGTTCCCCCGTTCGAGTCCTGTCTCGGCGTGGATTTTCAAAGGCCCTTAATCCGACCTTCACCTTGGCGCAGTCTGCTGTGTGGACCCTGTCATCAGGTCATTACGACCACACATTTTTAGACGCCGCAGTAATGAAATAGAAGTACTTTCATTGGCACCAAATTCAAGTTTTTTTACCTCCCGATGTATCACCAACGTATTTGAAACAGGGTCAGTGAAGCTAAGGAGACATTCGACTTCGAGGTAAATGCCTTTGCCACCCTGTAATGCAGGTAACGACTTTCGAAACACACACTAGTGCTGTGCATTAGTTCGCGGCGTGTTTTTTCTACTGTTTGATCCTGGCTCGTTGAATACGAATACTGTATCAGCCAAGACCCGTACGTTAATGTGGATCATGAAAAAGAAATGCGTTTACAAGCTCCTTAAGAATTCCAGATGATCTTCCTCTGTGTGGAAATCACACGGAACAAAACCATCTCTAAAACTAAAACAATAATTTTCCTGTTTGATTTCCCCAGAGACATTCTGCTTGTAGACGAAACAATACGCCACTAAGTGTTTGGTTCTTCTTTATCACACAAATAGCAATAGGTTTAAATAAATAGGCTGTACTTCTTAACTGCAATTTACTAATACTGTACTATTTCCACGTCTAAAACCAACGCTACAAACTTACACATCAACTCAATACTGTTCCTCTATTCTTACATTAAATTTGATCATTTACTATATCGAATTTATAGAATACTATTTTTTCCCCAGCTTCTCGCTAGCGCGGAGTTTAGTCTACATCATACTCCGTTTCGCCTTTTTTTCTGGTAGCAAAGCATAAACGTTTAAATTAAATTCGACAATTTCGTTTCGCTTATTGCGGTGTTAATCATTGATATAGAGTTTTCATTAACTTTTTGTCTGTAATCTAAAATACTATATTTTACAAAACTGAAGAAATAAGTAACCAAAGCCACGTAGTAAAGAACTAATACTAACAGAATCCAAAGAGTGTAGTGTTTATGTGTGTTGTAGCGTGATCTTTGGTGGGTGTTCGGAGATGCAGTACGATGTGTCGCGGCCGTCTTTTCTTGGTTCGAACGAATAGCCATTAGATGATCCATTTCCGGTCACGTAGACCCATATGATCTCTCTCAGCTTTACTCTATACCATAAACTTTGAAAATGTGAAAATCCCATCAAAAATAGGCAAAGGGTGAGAGAGAGTCGCAGCACGCTTCCAGATATACTCGTACTAATAGTGCCGATAAGCTGTATATCGTAACCACAAATAACAAACAAAAAATTCCTAAACACCACACTTTTTCCGCGCCGAAAACCAATCCTGTTAACTCACAAATCAACCTAATACCATTGCTGTACCTTTTTTCTTCCGACTTTACGGTTCGTCGATGTCGAGGTCATTAAGGATGAGAGACGATGAGCCAAGGAACGTGAAGGAATTCGGCCTCTGCCTTTCTATCGAACCATCTCAGCATTGATGAAACCATGTAAACCCGAAATGTAAATGCCCAGACGGGGATTCAAACCTGCGTCCTTCCGAGTTTGGTGTAATCTAATATTATTTTTGATAGAATGGCAGAGCAGTTACTATGCCGAATTATACCGAGTGTTGCACGCCAACCATATTGGAAGACACACGTAGATCTAGAGGGATCTACGGAAGTCAGGCATAAGCTGGATTAGTACGTTCTCTCGCTCTGTACACTTCACCTACTGCCAGAGTCCTTGCTAACAACCAAACTCACCTCCCGTACTCTAATCATTAGAATTCTGACAGTCGTGATCGACGTAAGCCTACCTTTTCTATCCTACTTCGACAACTCTAACCTTAGAGATACAATATAGTAGAACGTAATGCCATACCTTAGCTCGCGGCTTAAATTATTTGATGAAAGTCTGCAGAGCTCTCTCGCAGTGATCTCTAAACATGCGACAAGTTTACTGTGGCTAAATAAACTCACATTCATACTTAACGAAATTGGCCTTATTTAGTACTCTGCTGTCACACAATTAAACATCGTAAAGCTAACTTTTTATCTGAATCTATAACTTACTAACTTTCCAACGACATGTTTTTATTTTTGACGATTTCCTTTTTTCCTAGTTGTTAAAACTTGTTTTTGGGAACTGAAAATCGCTCTACTACACGGGTTTGCATGCCACTATTCATATTTACAAGAGTATTTTAACAGAGGTGATGAAGAATAGACTGAGAGGAAAAAGCATGAAGATACAGCCCACGTCCCACTCACATGTTAATATGACTGACGAGTTACATTCAGGAAAGCCCAGGGTCAGCTCTAACGATATTTATTCTTTAGTGAGCATGAGATTGTTATGTCGTTCTATGAAGTCGTTGATAAATTAGGATTCGGCAGAATTAAATACTGATTTGTTACGAGCATTCAGCACTTGCTAGATGTATACTGGAGGTAGCTTTTGATTCTTCGTGGTATCTGTGCTACTGCTGTTTTCTCAGCCAATTTATTTTAGATTGTTTGTTTTAAAGGTAATAAGCAGGTATCTTTCACGGCGTTTCCGAAAGAACACAATGTTTCCTAAATACATAAAGAAGATGAAGAGAAATGAGAAGCCTTTAAATTTTGATAACGCTATGGTTGGATGTTACGACAACTTAGATGAGAGCTATTTGAAATAGTTACAGCTAAAGTGTATTAATAAATTTACGGAAACAAAGTATCGTCCGTCTACTATGCATGTAACTATTGTTAAGGGCACCGAAGATAAATTATTAAATTGAAACACGTTTGCTGCACTACGTGGAGTAATCTACAGAGAAACCAAGAAAGCATTAAGAGTGGTGAAGGAGTCCTGTAACAAGCAGCAACGTTCCACCAAAGGAAGAGCAACCAGCCCGAGTCGTGCGCGTAGAGTGATTTTTGTTTTTTGGAGTGTGGTCTCGCTGGGTGACTGTGCAGGGAGGAGCGGGTCCATTGATTGGCGGTCCGGGGGAGGTCGCGTGAGCGGCACGTGTCTGCCGAGATCGCCGGATCGATTCCCGGGGCCACACGTGCAGCGAGCACAACAGGTGGTGGCGCGGCGCCCAGGAGGTAAACACGGTACCAGGACTCGGGCAATAACGGAAACTAGCGCATCACATTATATTACCTTACTCTTTAAACAGATCGCAGTATTTACTTTGTAGGGTTGGCGTGTTTTTAATGATTGAGGAATTTCTTTATTGTCTACTACCTGTCACCAGCCACTTACCACGTGTGGATTTAGTTAGAACTTTACTGTTAAAATTGGATATAGAAAGCTGTAAGCTACGTACGAGGAGGTACCCAAAAATAACCGGAATAGAATTGCCGTGGGCGGAACTAGTGTAGTACGCGTCTCTGCCGCTAGGCGTTTATAGCGCAACTCACAGTCAGTTCAGTGCCGCCTATGTCGTCGACTTGGCTTGTTCTGTTAATCTGCAGTGATTGTGTTTGCTAGCACTCTTTTGTTATTGTTTCGTTTTCGATGATGGAAAGTTTAAGTGTACATCGTGCAGCTGTGAAATTTTGTTTTCTTCTCAGTAAAAATGCTGCTGAAACTGTTTTAATGTTGAAAACAGCTTACAAAGATAACGCTATGGGACAAACTTGAGTGTAAGAGCGGTTCGCTCGGTTTAAAAATGGCGACATGTCGATTGATGACAAACCTCGTTCTGGACGTCCATCAACTGCCCGAATCGACGAAAATGTTGAAAAAATTCGAGAGCTTGTGCTCTCAGACTGTCGACAGACAATTCATCAACTGTCAGAGATTAGTGGGTTATCTTGGAGCTCGGTTCAGCTAGTTTTTAACCGAAGATTTGAGAATGAAAATGGGTTGCTGTCAAGTTTGTATCTCGGGCTCTGACACAATCAAAAAGAACGTCGAATTGAATCATGTCGTGCTTTGAAACAACATTCTGAAATTGATCCAGATTTTCTGTCAAAGGTCATTACTGGTGATAAGTCATGGTGTTATGGTTACGACCCAGAAACAATACAATAGTCAACCCAATGGAAGACGTCATCGTCACCCCATCCAAGGAAATATCGTCAAGTCAAATCAAACATCAAAATAATGCCCATTTGCTTTTTTCATGCCACATGTGTAGTTCATTGAGAGTTTGTTCCTCCACATCAGACTGTCAATAAACCTTTTATTTGGAAGTTTTAAGAAGATAACGCAACAGTGTTGGTCAAAAAAGACCCCCTTTGTGGCAGACAGGAGACTGGTTCTTCCACCACGACAATGCACCTGCACACACAGCTGTCTCAGGCAGTTTTTGGCTAAAAATGGCATGGTTCCGCTGACCCACGCACCTTACTTGCCTGACCTGGCTCCGTGCGACTTTTTCATATTCCACGCATGAAAAGACACCGATTTGACAACATTGAAAAAGTAAAAAAAAAAAAAAAAAGCGAGGGAGGAGCTGTCAGCCATTTCTAAAGATGACTTCAGAAAATATTTCGAACAGTGAAAGCACCGGAGGGACAAATGTATTAGTTGTATTGGAGATTATCTTGAAGGAGATAGGGATTTTTGTAAAAAAAAAAAAAGAAAAATATATATATATATATATATTTTTAAAAATAGTTCCGGTTTTTTTAGCTACACCCTCGTAAAAGGTGTCCCACGAAGCAAAGAGTCGGGTTAATATGACGCGCAAGCAGTCATGATACCATTCTACCATTGAACCTATCTCATGAAGAGAAACATTCTGAAACATGTTTGAAAATACCGACATACTGAATTGGATGGGTGGGAAGGAGGGGGGTGGGGGGAAATGCGTTAACCGCGGGAGACTGCCTACCACAGTTCCTTCGGCAGATTTTGGTTTGTGGTCACTTCCTGAACAGATCATACACAAACTGACTGCAAGAGAAACAAAGACTGAGTGATCGATAAGACATTACAGAGAGTAACACATTTATATATGTAACAAACAGAGTTATATTCGCATTTATAGATTAATATTAGCGTATGTTATCGCCACCTGACCCTTACGTCTTCATTAATAACACACTTTGCACACGGTGTCGATTATAATTAGTTACAATCATAAAACATTAAACTAATCTACTTTGCCTCGTCAGTATCGAGTCATTCCGCATTTATAGCACATGATTATCTAACTCACGGGTGGCCCGACTTGAACATTTTTGAGGTCCCCGAAATTCATCATACTTATACAAATTATATTTATTTTATAATGGTCAAAGTAGTGAAAACCAATGTATTAAAAAATACATTATTTGTGCATCCATATTTTCAAGATTTATTTCGTTTATATGTTTATATATCATTTTTTGTGTTGCATATTTCTTTATAATGTGCGTTTAGTATCATTATTATCATATTATCTATGTTTACATGAAAGAATAATAGTAAACACAATAATAATAATTCATTATGCTTCAATTTTTCACTAAAAAAATGTCTATAATGGGTCTAAATCTAATATGGGGATATATAATTTTATATGCGGCCCGCGGAGTTATAATGCATTTCCAAAGTGGTCCACAAGATCATTTGGGTTGGGCAACCCTGACTAACTAGTACGAATGTTGCTCTTGAAATGGTTACCAAGCATAAAACTTACTATGTTGGTAGATATTTTTTTATTAATAAGTCATAATAATTCTCCGTGTTTTAGCTGTAGTTGTAAATAAATTGTACCATGTTATGTATTCAGTAAGGCTCCTTACTTCAAATATTGAAAATACGAAACGTTTATGTACAAATGCAATCATTGATTCGTTATAGAATGTAGAGTACGAACTATTCGAATGAAATAAATGATGAAACCCAGATGTATCCGGACAGTATCAGAAACCATAGCATTTTGGAGCGAAATAAATTCGTAAAAAACATTACAGCGCACTGAAACAGTTTTACGAGTTCGTATATAAAAGTTTGTGGTTGGTGGAACGACTAACTTGGATACTCATTTCGTACCGGGGATACGGTAAAACAATATGTACGTCGTATTTCAAGTATGGTTCAGTCTGTACCAAGCCCACTGTTAAACACATGCCACTACTTATAGTGAATCGTAAATTGTATAATCGTCCTGTAACGAATAATCTCAGGCGGCCATCCCGTCAAATGTCATGCATGTTAGTGCCTGCAATATCAACTGCCCAGTTTTACCACAGACGAAGATATCACACAGAGAACATTCTACCTACTGAAGCACAGTATCAAGACAGAAAAAAAAAAAAACCAAGAGCGTTGCACGCTGCATACGTGACCAGACAATAGGAACTTGCGCACGCACCTTTACGCTTCTCACCTGCCACCTAGTTATTGACGATGCTGCTACTTGTTACTCGATTTCACTCGTAGCTATTGATTTCTCATTGCATTCTTATTGATTCTAAATGAGTGAAGATAGTTGCATTGTACTACTCCTAACACTCCTCTAGGAGGAATAGTTTCTAAGAATGTGGTGCATAGGCCACGAATTTATTTTATGGAAAAATTCTGTTGTTCGCAAAAATGCAGATTATGCAAACCTGAATCAGGATTGGTCGAGCACCTCTCCCACCTTGTGCTCCTAAGGAAGGTTTTTAACCTGAAATTCATTAATCACCAGGGCTCACATAATCCCTCTCCCAAGCCTAATACGAGCTACTCGCTACCTAGCAGCCGCTTCCGTCGTGGAATTGGCCATCTGAAAAATTACCCGCTATTTCAGCGAGGATGGTGTGGTGAGGATGGTGTGGTGCAGGATGGTGTGAAGAGGATGGTGTGAAGCGCAGGATGGTGTGAAGCAGGATGGTGTGAAGCGCAGGATGGTGTGGCGAGGATGGTGTGGCGAGGCGCGCTTCGCCACCCATTAAGGGTGCCCACGGGGAGCGACGCGGGCGCGGCGCCCACCACGACCAGGCCAAAGACCTCCCAAAACCTGGCCGTATAGATAAAGCCTCTGTTTGTCCCCGCGAGCGCCCAGCGCCACAGACGCATCCGTATAGGGACGTGGCGGTAGCTACAGTGATCAAATGCCTCACAATACTCCTAGTGCGAGATGAGCACAGTTTCCCGCACACTCGTACAAGCTTCACAGAGAACCATCGTAGCGCACGATTACGGCGCAGAAGTCCGAAGGCCGCCGCAGCACTGAAAAAGTTTTACTATCCCACGCGGGTCACATGTTTGGACCAATGTTCTATCAGTCCCCACTTATATAGATGGCGGCAAGGAAACCCACTTCACCTAACTTTGGCCCCACTCCTCAGATCAACCAGACCACTTCCTAGAATTGCGACCAACTCATAGGCGAGGGAAGAACACCCGCGTGGCGGCCTAATCGGAGCATAGGAACAGTATGCATGCCGGCGGCAGGATGCATCACATCCTTGACAGCACGTTCGCGACGTATAATGCCCGTATGTGCTACCGAAGAGCAGGGGACACTACTCCTTAATGATCTCTTCCAGTGCTACCACAACAAGAGAGGACTCGGTTAATGTTTCCCAACAGATGCAGGAATGGTACTCCACCGCCTTCGTCTAGCGCATAGGTTCCCAACCTTTTTTGACCTACCGCCCCCTTTTCGAAAAAAAGTTAACACCGCCCCCTGTATGAAATAAAACAGCACCGACGTCTTTTGTTGTTGTGATCAACGTTGTGTAATCTATAGCGCTTCAATTTAATTGGTTTGTTGCCAACTTCTGCATATTATTCAGAGGAATACATTTTTCTTCAAAATAGTTCTACAAAACTTGAAATATAGATTATCCTTTAATATCAGTTTCAAATTCTTTTGCGAATAGTAATTCTTGACAAATTTTTTCACATGTAATGAAGCGAACTTACGCAAGTAGTAAAGAATCACTGTTTGGTAAAGTAGATTCATCAAGCTGTAAATAAAATTCGGCAGTCTTCAAAAGATCAGAGAACTCTCCACGTCCTCGGACATTTCGTCGATTCTGTACTGTTTTATTGCTAAGTGGGATTCTCTTAATAATATCAGACGGCGGATTGTGCAGTACAGTATGCAGAACCTCACTCACAGGTGGCCGTATCAAATCTTCCCCAATCTTGTGCGGTTTTTCCGATTTAGCAATAAGCAAAAAAATGTTTTAAAAGGCACGAAGGCCATCTTCGTCTTGTTTGGATGCCGCTGAAAACATACCAGCTAAAGATTGACATCTTGAATATTCTTCTTTGAGCTTTTTTTTAATAACATTACGAATCACTTACTTCCCTACTCCATATATTCAATTCAACAAGCTCCTAAGTCGACACACTTTGCACCTATACTTGACACTCTTTCCATAACCCTAAATTACCATGAGGGCCAGAGAACAATAGTTGACCAACTGACATCGAGATAAAGTACACAGCAGAGGCCTGGACGAAGTTAAAGAAATTGCAGAACCAAATGCGGTTCCATGCAAGTGAACACAGGCACTACGAGTTGTGAGCATTAGGGGGTACTTTATGGTCAGAGAAGCTACTCTATGCAATTCCCTGCATAGAAAATAAAAAATTTAAAAAATAAAACTTAATTAAAAAAAAATGTCAGATAGCCTAAGGGCGTTTTCACACACACCAGCAAAACCGGAGCCGGCCTTTTCGCACCGAGTTCAATAAATTTTGCTTTCGCGAAAGAAATAAGCATCCATCATTCAACAAACGTTACTTTAATAGATTATTATATCGTAGAACGAAATATAGTAAATATTTAATTAACATACAGTTCTGGATACATCCCGTGTTGGCTCAAATACAAAAAGAGGCCTAGAAAAATAGTGAAATAAATTAGGTACACAAATATTCTGCTATATTTTTATTTCATTGAATAATTTTGACCAATTACGAAGTCAACTGAATTTTTTTTAAATATTACACAATAGTTACGACTGCGATTGAAATCTATGACTTTTAATTTATTGTGTTTTTTTTCTGATTTTTAAGGATCTCGTTAAAGGAGCAAACTTTACTGACTTACATGATACCTTCAGATTGGGAATAAGCACAAGTAAAGTAAAACGTAGGCGTGGAAAGAGATGTATACATTTCTGAAAGAATATTTCGAAATGAAAATAAAGAGAAACCAACTGAAAAATGATAAATTACATATTTACATTAGTACTAACAAACATTATAATTAACTTACACTTTACTTAAAATGTAAATCTGGTTGTTCTATTATTTGTGGTATTAACACAAAGATACTTTGTCAGTATCGAGGGCGCGTTGCCCTGGCAAATTAACAAAATAAATTGTGTAACCTATTCTGTGTTGTTATAACTAATAATAAATGTATAGCTGATCAACTTTCAGTTGTTCTTTTCTTTCACTTCATAATCTTCTTTCAAAAATGTGTAAATCTCTTTGCACGCATTCTGTTCTAACTTTGAAATAGTCGGCCGTTTTATCCCATAAATAAAGTTTAATATCAACTACTTCAATTAGTATTATAGTATCATGCGAGTAATTATTACAAAACTAAAGAAAATTGTCGGGACTGAGATTAGATCCTCTCCGACACCGGCACCAGTGTGGACAAGTGTGCATAAGAAACAATTAAATCAAAGAGCCGGCGATCTGCCGGACCAGACAAAGTGTGAAAGCTCTCACTTGATTACATTGTATCCGGTGCCGGCGCCATGCCAGTGTGAAAACGGCCTAACAATATCCCGTTTTAATATATGCCGGCCTTACACAGAGTACTTGGAAAGTGAGGGATTTCAATATCTGCCCACGATACGATATAAGAGCTGTAGGCTCCCAAATATAACATCGTTTGTACCGGAAACAGACGCCACATATCGATTTTGGTTGCCTTAGCGCCTCCCGTAGTATATGTTGTAAACGGCGTGATGGTTTGTTCAGTTTTCAATTAAAGCCAATTTATTATTGATGAACGTAAATTTGACATCCTTCCCGATTTAAGGAACACCTACCTTAGACAGTGAGGCAACCATAATAGAAATATTGTTCCCGTTTAAACTACGAAAGTATACAGTTTTTTATTTCGTTTTGATAACATTCACGTTAAGTACAAAGTAAAGCAAACTTACGCTAACTGAGAGTTAAAGTACTTCCCAAAGCTGCTATTTCGCTAACAAGATACGCGCTTCCGAATATGGTAACCACATGCACTTCAGAAACTGTTCACCATCGACAGAAGAGACTATCACCGAACCCGTGGACCCGTTCAGTTAACCTGACAGTGTTGCTAGTTTTCTGGATCACAGTATTTTCTTAAATTTGAATTTCATACAACTTCATGTCAATCATAGGTACACCGTCAACCATAGGTACTCTTACCCTTTGTAAAAATCTCAAAATGTAAAAAATGATATGATTCTTAAATCCTCCTTACCGAATGTGATAAACGATGTTGATAATAATAATAGGATTAATAGCAGTGATCAGTACAGAATCGAGTGCAGTTAGTTAGCACATTAAACAAAAATTAAATAAAAGATTAAAACTTAATTAAAATTTCACATCACATTCCTCACGTAATATCGATCAGTAAATAGAATAATAAGCAAATAATAGTAATAATCAATAATTATAACCTCTGTGGCAGATAGATATTCCAAAATAAATAATCTTCAGTAAGTTGGTCCACGTAATCCCTAGACACCGCACAGGTTCACAGACGCTCTGTCTGAAGGCACTACCGAACAATCGAACACTGACCAGTGTAAACGTATACGCATTGTTGATCGAGCCAGAACATAAACATACTAACGATGGTGATCCCTGTGGTGCACAGCGCTTGCTGCGACTCATTCACGAATTATTGAAGCAGGTGTTAGAAGCAAAGCTATTGTCAGTATTGTGTACTAATACCAACTTTTGGTGCACAGATCTTGCTGCAACTCATTCATGAACTACTGAAGCAGGTGTTAGGATAAAAGATATAACTTACTGACACCAACTTTTAATCCCCACTGATCCTACTTAAAGGAAATTTGGAATCACTTGCTGAAACATTTGTTCAGTGTTTTTTGTTATTAATTAATCTTATCGGCACGTCCTTGCCAGTGTTGGCTAGGGGGGCGCTGGCTGGGCGTCAACGCCCCCCAAATTTGCCTTTGTTCACAAACGCCCCCTTCGGGCTCTCTAAGGCCCACCGGGGGGCGGTACGGACCACGTTGGGAACCACTGGTCTAGCGCCTCGCTTGAACACAGCGATCCACAGTGGACCTGCGGAAAGATCAGGGGTTCGACTCGGGAGCAGCATGGCCCGTAACACGCCCTCCCTCAGTGGAAGAATCGGCCCCCAGCGTAACATCGGCTCAACTCTTGGTCTCATTTAATGCTCAGTAAATACTATTTGGCGTAAAAAGAAAATATGTTTTGTTCCCTCCGCTGAACAAAATTTGTATCACTTTCGTCCGTGCCTAAATGAAAAGGTTTGGTTTTGTGCTTTAAACGGTACAGTTTAGCTGCCTATTCAATAGTAATAGGGGAGCGACTAGGGTTTGCCTGTGGGTTTTCTAGGACATCACGTAAAAACTGCCGCACCAGTTTAGATGGGGTTTTCGCAACTTAAAATGTGAAAAGCCTTTTTAGATTGTTTGCTGATGATGCGGTTATTTATAGGGAAGTAAGGAATTTGGCCGATTGCTTAGAAATTCAGCGTGATCTGGATATTATTTTGGCATGGTGCGCTGAGTGGCAACTTACGCTAAATTGTAAAACGTGCAAGACAATGAGCATAACTAACAAAAAGAATACAATTGTTCAGAAATACGAGTTAAACAATACAGTTATTGATATGGTTGATTCTATGAAATATTTGGGAGTAACAGTACAAAGGAACATGAAATGGGACTTACACATTAATTCGTTAGTAGGTAGAGCTAATTCTAGGCTGCGATTCATAGGTCGAATATTGAAAAATTGTAATGAACAAACAAAGGAGATAGCGTACAAATCTCTTGTGCGTCCACATTTGGACTATTGTTGTGCCATTTGGGATCCGTTTCGTAAGGGGTTGATCGAAAGTATAGAGAAAGTACAGAGAAGAGCCGCTCGATTCGTGACCGCTTGCTACAGTCCTTATGAAAGCGTCACAGAACTGATTAGTAGACTAGGTAGGGAGTCTCTGGTAGATAGACGACGCACGTTTCGTTTAAACTTATTGGTAAACATGTGTACTCCCTCTTTCACTTACGAGTGTAGTGAAATACTTCGTCCACCAACCTATTTGAGTCGGAATGACAGGAAAGATAATTTTAGAGAAATAAGGTGCAGCACTGATTCTTATATGAATTCTTTTTTCCATCGTAGCATTAGGGATTGGAATGCACAACAAAGAGATTAGCTTTGGTGCTGAGCACCCTCTGCCACCCACAATTTTGTGAATTGTAGAGTATATATGTAGATGTAAAATGTTAAATTGAAACATTAAAATCTGCGGTATATCTTACGACTCCACGTGACCGGGAAATAAGCAAGAAATGATAGTAATTTCGAGATGGGACAGATAGGCGCCACAGGTAACTCTGTATTTTAGTTGAGAACTCCTTTGGGGGCGTCCATTAATTACGTGAGGTGAAATAGGGGGCCGAAATCCGGCGAAATCTCACCAAGGGGGAAGTGGGGGGGGGGGGGGGTCGCCGCAAAACTCAAGTGAGTTTTTAAAATTCTTGAAGGACAGTAGAGCTAAAAAAAGGGGGGGCTCCGGAATTCCGGAAAAACACCTTACGTGGATTGTGTTTTGTTTTTATCTTCGCTTGTTTAACTCTTCCGTTTTTGAAATGTAGAAGCTTAAAATAAACGAAATATCTGAGTGAAACGTAAAATATAAATAAAACAAAACTCTCCGACATCAGTATGAAAACGATTCTAAGGTAATATAAAACAGAAAGGAAAGTTATTATTTGTATGTCCACGATAATATTAGGTTCTATGGAGAAAAAAAAAGGATATAGCATTTGTAAACGCAAGCGCGGGCATCGACCAAATGCTAGTCGCTAATAATTTCTTTGTGGTTTATTGATCTCGGTTGGATTAAACGTTGTTTACGCTAAGAACTTCTTATGTAAGATCTTTGAATAACTTCTCTTACTAACAGGCTCTAATCCAAATTGAGAAATGTTCAAGAAAATCGTCTAGAGAGTTACAATTTCATACTACGCCTACGGTTCGGTGGTAATTTATTATAAAGTTCTGGAAAACGGTAAACTATTTTTTGCCTAGGAAATTACGACTCATCGGCGCCGAGATCTTTAGAG
Source organism: Vandiemenella viatica (assembly GCA_031002005.1). Taxonomy (NCBI): domain Eukaryota; kingdom Metazoa; phylum Arthropoda; class Insecta; order Orthoptera; family Morabidae; genus Vandiemenella; species Vandiemenella viatica. The sequence goes on from CM061920.1 coordinate 124,812,653, forward strand.
GCGGGAAAAAACAGAGGGCAAGTAACCGGAAGGAATTTGGTGATGGCCTTTTGAAGAAACCAATCCTGAAATTCCCTAGCGTAATTTCGGGAAACCAAAAAACTCAATTTTTTTTAAAAAATATTTTGTTATTAATTTTTATTTATATATTTTCTCTTAAAATAATATTTATAATTTATTCGTAATAGTAAGTAACTTCACCAAATGACTCAGTAGAAGTGAGTCGGGTTACTGATATTACACAACGCTCTAAAGATGCTATCTGGGTGAAATTTTGTGCAATCAATTCACACTTCCCAACTTTTCTTGAGCCATAGCCGTTATCTTCGTTTAAGTTATTTTGTGTTTTACAGAGAGGCAGTTGAGATTTCTGAACAGCCAAGTGACGTTAACAAAGATAACGGCTATGTCTTGAGCAAGTCTCGGACGTGTGCAATAATTGCACAATATCGGAGCCAGGGCATATTACAGCTATGGAACGTATTTCAATATCACTAATAAATAATCAAAGTTGTTGGGGGCATGCACAACAACAGTTTAAATATATCAAGCCTAATTCTAAAAAAAATATTCAGTGCTTGGATCTAAAAGTAGAAGAATTGTGCTTCACTATAGATACAGACTTTGTGAGTTTTCGCATGAAATGATGGTCTGAACGAGATTCCGACAGGTGTGAATTGTGTGTTTACCCGAATTCTCAACTAGCGAATCCAATCAGAGTTTAAACACGTCACACAATAATTAACTGTACAGTTTTGTTTCTTGGATTAAGATGAGATAGCTGACAGTACTGTTGCTATGTACTACCGCCCAGTGGCGGATCCAGGGAGGATCCCCCAAAAAATATCTACGCCCACCCCGACATCGTAATTTTAGCTCTACTTATCTTTTAAGGATGACATGACTATAAAGCCTACTCCTACCCGACTCAACCCCCCTTCCCCCCAAACAAAAATCCGCTCAAGCCCCTCCCAAACAAAAATCTTGGATCCGCCACTGCTACCGCCAACCAATCCGAAGGTTTGTGAGACGCTAACTTCAAAATCGGCGTACCATGTGCAATCATTTTTGTGTACAATGATATTTACTATATATTCATTCAAAATTACGTATTATACGTTATCTCGCAATATTAACCCATTTATAATGCAAACCAGCATGTTCTCGATTGCAATTCTTGATAATATTCTTAATGCATTAATTCATATATATGTTATATTACTTTAAAAATAACTGCGACTTTATGAACTCTGGGGATAGATTCAAGTGGCGTTCAAGTAAATAAATACAAAGAGACTAAAATCTCGGTACGTAATGTGTGGACCAGCCTTAGAGAATCATTTCAAAACAATTGCCAAGATTTCCCTCTAATGCTTCTAGTCATCCTGATGGGTAAAACAGGCCATACACGTTACGACGGTCGCACGGACTTGGGTCGTATGCGACAAATCCGAACGTGAATGGGCTGGTCGTAAAGCGGACTGTACGACCAAGGTCATGTCGCAGGTCCGTTGAAACTTCCATCGAACCTTGCGACACGACTCGCCCCGATCTTACATGACACGCTCCGATCGTACACGATCGCACCGATCGTAATGTGAGTGGTGTTGTTTGAGACGGTCCGTGCAACCAAGCTATCAGAACCGGGTAGTGTAAAATGTCAATAATTGGCATTTTTATTTTTTGAGTGAAAAATAATCTACAAACTTTCCTGATTACAATGATATACAGTTTATTGGCATAATACATTTCTTCGAGGTGTTATTGACGGTTTTCACTAACCCTACACTCAGACACACACCTACTTGATATTTCTCAAATCTCGAAAATTTCTACGTGATGTACCTTCTTCTCAGGAAGGGAATGTTAAATTAACTTGAAATTTTGCACATTTACAGACGCTTATAAATCACGATCTGTAAAGCAAAATTAAAATAATCGAAGCAATAGCTAGTGAGTTGTAATATAATAAGTATCTGAAATATTTGCTAAAAATAGTTATGTAATTTCCAATTTATAAAATCTAAACCAGTTTCTTATAAAAAATAAGTATGCTTCACAACTTGTATCATTAACATTAGATTACACCATACAAATTTTATGAAATTATCTAAAGCAACATCAGAAAAACGGTACCAACATAACTAAGAGTCAGTTTTTTAATTTTTTTCTTGCTTGTTTAAATGTGAATATTAATGAAAATATGCAATATACAATATATTTTAATGAGAGACCCTATTAATTAGACACTGAAAGAGACGACTGTGGAGAAATTTTGTAGAACCGTCTATGCGACGAGTCGGAACGTGTGTGTGGTAATAAGACTGTCGTTGCGACGGTTCGACGGACAGTCTTTGCGACCGTCGTAACGTGTATGGCCTGCTTAAGCAACAAAAGAACCGAAATTAATACAGCAAACTGGTGAACCATTTAGTACCGGAATGCAGACATAAGTGATAGTCTAAATTGGTTATTTCTAAGATATATCGACCAGAATTAACAGTTACCGATATGTAATTGTACAACCCATAGATATTTCACAGGATTGAACCTGAAGGAGTGAATAATGTTTTTTGTTTATTTGCTTTTAATCAATATTGGGATAAATACTTGATCGGGAAAAGGTACTCGCCAATAGATTTAGTTTTTGTGGTAGCCTAAAATTTAATTTAGAGATTTCTGTGAAAAGTAGGCATACGAGTATGTGGTTGATGTGTTCTTGTTTTACTCATAGTTCGGTTTTATTAGTCATTGTAAGTACAGTGTTGCGAGAGGATGCAAGTGCGTCTTCTGAGAGCTGAGGTTGCAAATTGTAAAAACTAGTTCGGAAGGCGAGCGGCGAACTATATCGGGAAAAAAACTAATAGTAACTATTAATGTTAGAAGATTCAGCTTTTCTTCTGTTAGATACAGTGCAAATGTACGTATCAAGTATTTAAGGCAAAGAAGGAATGTAAAACATGTTAATTCCGATCATATTTATTAATTATTATCATTACTCCGCGATTCACTAAAAGTGTGTGGCGGAGGGTGCATTGCACCTATCCGAAAGGGTAATATTTTGGAAGGGATATAGGATGGCAGGAGGCGCCCATGGGAACCATGCCAGCATTCGCCTGGAGTGATCCGGGAAAACCATGGAAAACACAGATCAGGATGGCCACGGTGGAATGAAGCCATTGTAGTAGCGAATTTTATTAAGTGAAATAAAATAAACTAACAAGAAGTTTTGTCTATTGTTGTGATAAATCAATATCTGCCGTTGTTGTTGTTGTTTTTGTGGCTTTTGCGTCGACAGCGAGGCATTAGCGCCCTAATTTCTTACGTGGTAGGCTTACGAGCGTCTCATGATGCAGCAATACTGGCAAGACAAGAAGGCGCAAAAAAAAACAAAAAAAAAAAAAAAAAAAACAAAAAAAAAAAACAAAAAAAAAAAAAAAAAAAAATTGAGCATTTATAAATACTGCAACGCACTGGACGTGAATGTCTTCCAATTTTGTTAGAGCAACGGAGTATTCTGTTCTTATTTCATTATTTTCAAGCGTTAAAATGACGGGTTAGAAAAATTTGACCTCATTTTCCTCACCTAAAAAGCACGCCTTTCTACTTATTTGGTGATATAGCTACATTCAAGTAAGTCTTGTTTCCCAGTGAGTAGTTCTGTTTAAACAAGATGTCGGCATCCGTATCAAACTCGCACTTCTGAGGGTATGCAGTTAACCGAAAACGAGTTCCGAAATCACACATGTGTAACAATCACGTTGATAGTCAGAGACTGCGTTTAAATCAGAGATTTACCAAGTCCGCACCAACACTAACTACATGGCTCAGCTACAGGATCAATCAACAATTCAATTTTCACAGAATGTTGCGCTAGTGAATTATTTTACATAGCGTCAAGAGTTCTGCAGTCTCCTGCAGTTTCCATGTATTGGATCAGCTGGCTCAGTTAAATGAAGATTACAAGCCTTGGTAAATGGGAATGAATGGGATAGACATAAAGAGTTATTGAGCTGTAACTCACCAGAATACTCTATGGATCGGATGAATATTAAATAGAACAGCGGTTCCCAATTTTTTTGGCCACCGAACCCTAAATGATGATACATTTTTTGATGGATCCCCATTTTTATAAGTGTAAGCTGAAAATCCAAACTCGCATCGGTAAGCCGTTACAAACGGAAGCAGAACCATGACAGCCTTCTCACGGCGCGGTTATGACTCTTTTCAACGAACATTTTATTTAATTCTCGGACGGAACATGGAACCCTTATGACCCTTCCACGGAATCCCAGGGTTCCGCGGACCACCATTTGGGAACCACTGAAAAAGAAAGGTACGGTACTGTTTGCTGGGATCCCTGGGCTGGAACAAACAACCCCACCATTCTAACATCAAGAACATAGTCGACACTACAAGCAAAACAACGGCGACAGATTCCCAATACCGAACACGCCCTTAAATTCGACGACTATGGACGGAAGAAGAGTGGTAGCTTTGACGGGCGAAGAAGGCACTGGAAATTTAGAATAGTGACAATTTCAATGAGGATACGGAATAATGTTCCTTGGCGATTAGCGCTCTTAGCCCAGAAACTTGTAAACAACAATAACGCCGTAACTCTGAGCAGGTTTGTAGTATAACAGAAGCTTAGAGCAAGAAAGAAAAACGCGACTTTATCCAGAAATCCGACCTAATATTAAGGTACAGTAGAACTCCAATTATCCGAACTGCGACTATCCGAATCGCTGAATGTCGAATCTCATTTTTAATTAAGAAGCATTCTTTGAAAGTTCCTGATGTTCAGAAGTTAGTGCTGAAGATATAGGTGTGATTCGTCAGACCGTGGGTATGAAAATCTAAATGATGAACTTATTGAAAGTGTGAGAGAAGAAAGTGTCGACCTTAATGTCGAAGTTGAACCATCTCCTAGTAGAGCATTTGTCGGCATTGAAACTGCGTTGAAGTGGATGGAGCGTCAGCCCTAGTGTGACCACATGCAACTTCTCACTGTCAAGCGGATGCACGACTTGGCTGCCGGAAAACGGACGAATACAGTCAATCAGCTTACTTTGACCGAGATGTTCAGCAAGCGATGACTTTTATTTACAGTACGGTACGTACATACTGTACAGCACTTATAAGTTCGCTTAACATGTAAAAGTGTTGCCTTTTCATTTAATTAATTAAAAGCTGTATTTCTTTTAAAATAGTTTTTTCTCCCATTTTCAGCATACATACAGTAATTAATTAAAATAAACCCTTTTTCGGAAAATCCAAATATCCGAATGGAGTCCATTCCCAATTGACTCGGTTAATCTGAGTTCTACTGTACTTGTTTTTGCCAAATGTTTACGCCATAACGGAAACAAGCGGTTGTCCGAGCAGGATTTTTTATGTCCTGTACGATTCATGGGCAGAAGGCGTTGAGTTTCTTTGCGGATTCTATGAGAAAAGTAATAATGATAAGAGAAACTAGCGCCATCCAGCTTGAGGGAGTAGAGTCGCAGCGCATAGCAACAGGGACGCTCCTGGCTCCTCGAGACTCCCTCCCGCCGCAATTGGCCGCTGAGAGCGCGACAAGTGGCTCTGGGGACGGCACGGACTCTCCGCCACCTCGTCTCGCAAACACAAAAACTGGGCCCAGCACACAGCCGACACCAGCTAGTAGTACAATGAAGAACAAAGCCTTAACGCATTGCTCTTTGGCGAGCTTTAATCGGCGAATCGTACCAGCTTGAGACACAAAAACGTGCACTCATGCACTGTGGAAGCGGAATAACCAAGTTAACAGGTAATAATGGACGAAATCCTGAGATACATCGACACTAGTTTCCGACTTTCCCCCTTACTCATTTACGTACTTATGACAACACTTTTGTGGAGGGGGAGAGCAAGAAACTTTCGAGGACAGAAAGCATCAATTGAAGGTGAACGTTGGTTGAGAGTAAGTGAGATTAATCTCTCATTTGGAATAATGCACAGAAGTCCACGAAGAATTGTTAACCAGAGGTAGGTCCGATAAGTACTTAGCCTCTCTTCCCGATGGCCCCACTGTCGCCAGAGAAATTTACTATCGTGTAGTACATTATCTTAGAAGGCTATTTCAGCCAAATCTGACTCATAGTTTTGCTGTGATCGAGTGTGAAAGTGGGTGTGTCCGCGGATTTTAGAAAAATGGAAAAAGAGCAATATCGGTCGGTGATTCAATTCTTGTTTTTGGAAGGAAAATCGCGCAGCGAAATCAAAGAGCGCTTGGATGCTGTTTACGGTGACTCTTCTCCTTAGATGACGACTGTCAAAAATTGGTTTAACGAGTTTCAACGTGGTCGCACGTCGGTTTTTGATGAGCCACGTCCAGGTGCCCCGAAAACGGTTACCATGGAGGATAACGTGACAAAATCCACGATCTCGTATTGGCAGACCACCGGTTGAAGGTGCGCGAGATTGCTGGCACAGTAGGCATCTCAAAAGACCGCGTGGGTCATATCTTGCATGAAATTTTGGACATGAGAAAGCTGTCGGCGCGATGGGTGCCGCGTTTGCTTACTCCGGACAACAACCGCAACCGTGAGACCACTTCACAGTAGTGTTTGACGCTGTTTAAGCGCAATCCGAAGGAGTTTCTGCATCGTTACGTGACCGACGACGAAACATGGATCAACTGGTACACACCAGAGACCAAGAAACAGTCAAAACAGTGGACCTTACCCGGCAAACGTGCTACGAAAAAGGCGAAAACTGTCCCATCGGCCGGAAAGGTGATGGCCACAGTTTTCTGGGATTCACAAGGTGTGATCTACACCGACTACCTGGAGAAGGGCAAAAAGATCACAGGGCTTTACTATGCCGAATTATTAGGCTGATTCGACGCCGAATTGCGGAAGAAAAGGCCCATTTGGCGAAGAAAAAAGTGCTCTTCCACCCTGACAACGCACCGACTCACACCTCCGCCGTCGCCATGGCCAAATTGGGCTACGAACTGCTACCCCATCCACTATATTCTCCAGATTTGGCCCAGTGCGACTTCTTTTTGTTTCCAAACTTGAAGAAGACACTCGCCGGGCAGAAATTTGAGGAGGTTATCGCCACCACGGAAGCCTACTTTTCAGATCTCCAGAAAACGTATTTTTCAGACGGGTTACAGAAGTTGGAGCATCGCTGGGTCAGGTGTATCGAGCTAAAAGGAGACTATGTTGAGAAATAAATCGCCACATTTCCAAAATTTTCTTTTTTTCTTTTGTAGGGTAAGTACCTATCGGACCACCCTAGATTGCATACAATTATAGGTATAAGAATGTTGCCAAAACTCTGCGTCAGCAACAAGGATCAAAAATGTTTATATTTTTGGTGTTTATAGGGAACGAAGATGAATAATTTAAGCAATAATGAAGAGATTGTGTTAAATTAAATCTCTAACATCCAAACTGCAGCGATGTGGAGAGCACTCAGTTTAAAATTTGATATATCCTGAGGGCACATGAACAGATATAACAGTGGCAACCAGGTGTTTTGTATCTAAAGAGGTTGGGTTTCCGATTAGATAGATCACCACAATCAGATATGCAACTTCCGGCAATGAGTTGTTGCGAACGTGTTGCGTGTGTCATAATTTTTTCCCGAATTAAGGAATGTAGGGTTTTCCTTAGTACCCAAATGGGAATGAAGTTGTCTCCACTCGCCAGGCTAGGTAGTTCCACGGTGCAACAAGATGAGATTTTTTTTTTTATATATATTAGTGAAGTTGTTATTCTCTGAGGAGGGGAGACTTCCAAATAGTTTTTTCAGAATGGCAGAAGCTGAGTGGCAAGTAAGGAGGGTAGAGAATAAATGTGTTTTCCCAGATAAAATTATTAGAACAGACCTCTTATTAACAAATTCTTGAAAGATGTTATTTACTCATAATTATTCCAAATAAACATTACAATCTAAGTAAAACTTCAGGGCAGCACTGCCCCTGAAACTAATAACCGAAGTTCAGTCTTCTTACGCACAAAGTTGGTAATTGTCTCTTCTTACAGTTTCTAGTGAAGAATAAGATAACTCATACCCGCAGATTTATCTGAATGATGAAGGAGAAGGCGAAACCCGGTGCCAGTCCAATCAGTCCCACTCGTTGGAAAGACAAAGAATCGGGTTTCATCACAAAAGTGTAAGATTAAAGTGTTCGCAACACCAGAGGACAGATTGTGGATCAGACATCGAACTCATTGAAATAAATCAAACCAGAGCTCACTATGCGGTATTATCACGAGTCGTATAAAGATAGAGATACGAATGTAACAATAAGCAGGTAATAACATACCGCGTAGTTGAAACAGTACTCATATCACAAATAGATTTTGATCTAGGACAGGTGGTGCAGGCAACTGCATATGTGACAGAGCCCGAGGGGAAATTTTTTGATGGTATTGGACCTTTTCGGTCAGTTTTATATCTCAGTCGGAACTGCTCGCCATGTCCACTCAAATCCTGTCAAATCAGTTCTGCGGAGGAAGGGAAATCTGCCGGAGCTTGCTGCTGACTCCGTCACTTCTATCTTCAGTGCCGCAGGTCGGAGATGGGATTACGGCGCTCTACCTCCGCGTTTCCCATCGTGCGGTCTTCGTCTTTTCGTGTAATAGTGTAACCCACTGTCGCACTTGCCAGAAATACCAGTACTATATCTCCTTCCGTTTTACCTTGTAGAAAATATACTCGTCTTTAAGAAGCACGTAATATTCCGTATTGGTTTCTTCGTGTATATCGTCTAGTCGTTTAAATACAGTCACGGATTTTCGACTTCCATACAAATACTACCTCACGTTCGTTAAGCCCTTACGTTATAAATCCGATGTTAATCATGTCCCATAATGAGTACGGATGTACGTGAATAACATTTTACCAAATAGAACATACAGTTCACTGTTACTGATAAATATGGGATAGGGGCAGCTGTTTTCGGAAATGGTAATGATTTGACTTTGTAAAATTTCAATTTTTCCAGTCATGATTCAAACGGTCATTGAACGAAACAAAAGTGTAATGTATTTAACAATAGCACCAGTGCATTGAAGTAATTGCCACTATAAGCCTTATTAGAACACAAAAATATTAAATGGAGATTATAAATTTCACGTGTTTCGTCTATAGTCTTAGCTAATCGTCTTTGGAATCCGAAACGACTGCAAAAATGTATTTAGGAATGGTACACAACAAAAGAATAGCAACTTTTCCCGATCAACTCGGAAATAGTAAAAGAATCCCGTAAGTTGAGGAAATTCTTTTTTAAGTTCTGCAATTAATCCATACTTCACTAGAAAGTCTGAAAGACGATCTCGTCAGAAATTCGTGGAAGACAGCAATTTCTGTTTTTTGTCAATGAGCTGCAAAGTCATCATCACTCAAAACATTTTGTTATTGTTCAGTACATTTGCCTCAGGGTGGTGTGACGAGCCTGAAAGCGGCAGGGAAAGTACGTTAGAGAGGCATCAGACCGTGCGAGACCAGAACACGCAACTCATTACTCTCACTGCCTGCTGCTGCTTACGCCGTCTGACGGATCGTTGTGTAACGTGGGGTCACATTTCGGCCGGTTTGTTCAAATACTCAAACGTCGAAAATCGGTAATCAGCTACCGTTTTCTGCTCAAGAATTTTACAACCAGAGAATTATTAAAATTTCACATAACTAACTGGCAGACTGCGAGCCTTGGTTTCTTACGATGCAAGTTGACACCAAACCGAAACTCTCGCAACACCGATTTACGAACCGATAATTTAAACAACGATAGCAAATCGTGGCGTTCCACTGATGCACAGACTCTAGAGTAGGAAATTGTAGAGCACAGATTTTTAATTATTTTTGATTAATTCCTGCGCAAAACTGATTACCTTCAGGACTGTGCTTGTATTCCTCCCAACCACATTTCAGTCAGTTAGGAGCGTATAATTACGAACTGATGTGAATCCTCTGATGGTTTCCATTCCATGTTAAGCTGTAGGTACAGCTACGACAGATGCGAAAAGCGCTGCAGCTTAAATCTTTTTTAAACCGGTCAGTAACGCCATACAAATTCACTATACTGCTGGGGTCAATAAATCTTAACGTTTTCACAAAAAAAATATTCCTACGATAATTCACACGTCTGCACTTCTACTGTCAATATCAGTCTTTCAGAATAGTTTATCGCACCCTATTGTATGAAGATCTGATTATAAACAGCACTACACAATCAAACGTTTTAACTTAGATAAAATTATTTGGTTCGCTTTATGTTTCGGCGAGGGAAAATTAAAAACATTATCCCTATTACTATGTAGCTGTTCCAATCCGGCCTTGGGCATGGTCTTTGTGTAGCATGTTCCCATTACGAACGGCAATATAAGACAAACAATGCAGAAGACCACGAAATGCTGTATCACTTATTCCCGTAGTAGGAAACAACACACGTTGTGGAGAAAGCAGAAATATCCTTTTTAGCGAATATAAAGATTCCTCATATTAACATTAATTTGTATTTATTTGGGCCTTAATATCATACGAAGGGAAAAGTACAAATAATATGGGATAAGTCGGAAAAGACAGTACAAATACACACACACACATTTTATCCAGCCTGTGACTACCCACAAGATAACATTGTACAAGTTTGATAAAAACAAAGAAGATATTATAAATGTAATGGTAATACCTTATTTTTTATAATTTATCATTACTTACATTTCTGATGGTTATAAACTAACATTGGTTTGCAAAAACTCATCAGTAATGTAGAGGCAGTGGTCAAGCAAGTCCTCCTTCAATGTTTAGCTACATTTAACAATTTCTCTTTAGATTTGATCCTTTGTGGTAGATTATTAAACAATGTGGCTCCCATTTAAAGTGGTCCTTTCTGACAGAGGATACTATTTGTTTGTGGTATGTATATATCTAGTGCCTGTCTAGTATTAGGTACGTATACATCATTGCTCATTTCGAGTGTATACACAGAAGTTTTCATATATTTTTAAGATGAATGATATAGTTTCTAGTATGTATACACAGTGCTGAGGTGGAATGTGCATCTTTCTGAATAAAAATCTCATGAGGTTCTACTTTTTACTCCTTTTTATAATTTTAATTTTTCTTTCTGCATTTTGAAGCATTTGATACTTGGTGGGGAATTCTCCCATAGTATAATTCCATACCTTAACAATGAGCACACATATACAAAATAAATATTCATAATTGTTACATTTGATATGCAGCTAACTAGTGTTCTCATTATATAGCAGATTGAATTTAGTTTTCCAAAGGTTTTAATTTTTTTTGTATCTACAGTATATTCCCAGAAATTTAATGTTTTCAAGATTTTTAAGTAGTTCACTACAAAGTTTTACTGTAGATACTAAATTATCTAAATTCTTTTTTGTCCTGAAGAGTATGGCATGTGTTTTTTCTGTGTCCTGTTGAAGTTACTTGAGAGCCAAGTTCCAAATAAACATCGAAAATACTACGAACGGCAGCATGGTCTGTGATTGTTATTTTCGTACATATTCTGAATGATTGTGTTGCTATTGGACAGACCAGACTCAGTGAAGGCGAATCCAAACCAGCCTACCGCCCACCTCTATTATGACGAGATGAGAAATAGAGTTCTGCTTAGGAAGATTTCTAGACATGAAGACAGATGCACTAGTAATAGTTAATTGCAAAGAATGAAATAAAAGAGAAGGGTTTGCCGGCCTCGGTAGCGTAGGGGCTAGAGTAGTAGCTCCGCGTGCCAAAGGCCGCCGCTTCGAGTCCGGCCGAGGGCATGGGTGCGTAAGTGTTGTGTGTATGTGAATGTCATGTCCGTCCTTAGTGTCCATGTGTCCACACTTAGTAGCAACAGTATACTGCAGAAACTGATACACTGGAAGAGTCATGATAATCACACTGAGCTGTCTGTATGGCCTATGAAGCCGAACGCCATTTTAAAAAAAAATAGTGTGGGTGGGAGAGAGAGAAGGGTAGAAAAATGGGTATACAAAGTTGAGTGTAAGGAATTTGTAAAAACTGAAAAACCCTCTTCCAGTATGCCTTGTATTAGCTCATCCACCAGTATCAACATAAATAAGAGTGTTGACCTTATTTGTCGCAGTTTCTCAGTTCCATGTGACAGAAAAAAAGAATATCCAATTTTGCATTCTTTACTTATACAGGTAGTCGTGTCGAATGCGCGTTCCTAAGTTTACCACAGTAAGTTAAGTCTTAAGTTACTTTTTTTGTTTTGTTTAATAGTTTCATATTTCCTAAAACTCCAAACGATTTCGAATGAATTGTAGATAACCTTAGAGAGAGAGAGAGCTATCCTTGTCTAAACGTGAATAAAATTCCATGGTATGCTACAATATTACAGTTTTCTAGTAAACTTGTGAACTGTTAAATTTTAAATTACGGAGCACCGGTAGCACAGTTGTTAAGACATATGACTGGAGTTCGAAAGCTCGCCGGTTCGAATCCCTGTGTCGGCGGGGATTTTCATAACGCCCTTAACCAGACCTTCACAGCGTGCTGTGTAATATGAAGAACGCCAGATCGCTTCCGTGGTTCGGATTCCACGTTAAACTGTAGGTCCCCTCTAGTGCTAACAAACCTAGTTGTAACACTGATGTGTACACGTCCACAGCAAATTCAAGCCAAACAAAGGCATAACGTGGTCCTAGTTGACGACCCAAACGAACAAACATACATACAAATTACTCCCCAGTCGATGACAGAATATGCCATGGACATCGCTCTAGTGGCAAATTTTACCGTGCTCATCAGGATTTCTAATGTTTCTTGTGGGCACGTGTTGGTTGCACTGGTCAATCAGTTCACACGGCACGCTTCTCAATCTACTCATCCATCTCGAATGCACTTCTCTATGTTTGCCACACTGAACGACTCAACACGAAACTATTGCTGAAAAATATGTTAGCGCAGCTGCACAGCGTCCGAAAAGAAGCTTTGGAGCAAGGTTCGCTCTGAGTTCTGCAAGTGCGACAGTTGGCTCGTGGAGAGATGAGCTGCCTTGTTGGTGGTGTCAGCGCGCTGTCTCAGGTGACGTGCTGACGCCGAGTGACGTGTAGTAGACTCACCGCAGCGGTAAACATTACTCCACAGCAGCGCCTTCTACACATCACTGGCTATCACAGAAATGCTTGGAATTCAACCCCAAGGTCGCATCGACCCTGCCGAACCGAAGGAGGTATACTCAGGCTGTTATTGGAGGTAGGGTGGTCTGTTCCCTCCCTCCTTCCCTACTAGGGGACATCCATTAATTCCGTGAGGTGAAATAGAGGGGGGGGGGGGTTCGGCGAAATCTCACCAGGGGGGAGGGGGGGGTCTTCGGAAATCTCACGTGAGATTTTGCGAAAAATTTGGGGACAGTAGAGCCAAAAAAAAGGTCTACAATTTGCACCAAAGTCGATTTTAATCGACTTTGGTGCAAATCGTAGGGAGGGTATTTCGTCAAAAAAGTTAGGGTGTGACCTAAAAAAAAAAAAGGTCTACAAAAGTTTCCATTGAGATTTGTAGGGGGGGGGGGTTCTCATGGACCAGATCTCACCAGAGGGGGCGGGGGGGTCCGGCCAGATCTCACGAAATCTCACCAGGGGGGAGGGGGGTCCAGAAATCCGGAAAACACCTCACGTAATTTGTGGATGCCCCCTAACCTAACTGAACCCAACCCAGTAATCCTACCGGGTAAAGGGCATCCACAGTTTAACATAGAATCCGAACCACGGAATCTTTCTGCGTACTTCAACAAACTTCAGACGTGAAGGTCGGCTTAAGGGTCTTTGAAAATCAACGCCGAGACGGGAATTCGAACCTATCTCCAGTCAGACGCCTTAATCACCAAGTCACAAGGCCGCTTTGAAACCTTTGTATTTGACTGCAAATGAGAACATTCTAAGTGGTGTACGGCACTATGCGGTGATGTTTTTAATACTAATAGTGTTAATAATAATTGCTGCTATGTTAGTAATGATGTAGGACAGACTCGTACATCTATATATATATAAAAAATGGATGTAGGTATATCTTTTTGAGATTAATAGACTTTGATACCGTTGGACCAATCGCCATGAAAGTTGGCACATACCGGTAGATGAATTTTTTCATGGAGAAGGTTTTTGTACTATACACTTTGTCGTAACTCGCCAGAAAAATAAACAGTTCTTTTGAGAATTATCAATTTGTAATTCGCCAACACCAAAGAGTTTCATACTTTGTAGTTAGTCTGTAGTCCGCGTTTACTCTTTGCTTCTTACATAAATCGCTTACATTGATCAAAGGAAGAGCGTTATGACATATTCAATCGCGTGTTCAGTTTAAAAGTGCGAAAATGGAAGCACTTGATAAACTAATAGTTCCACAGCAGGAAATATTAATCAGTTTTTAACCTTAAATTTTTTCAAGCCCTATTTACTTAGTTTCTGGTCATTCTCACGTAGACATATAATTCTGTTGGCAGGATTGTGTAGATGAAAATAAAAGATTTTATCTACTTTTCCTCGAAAATACTACATTTTTGAAAAAATGCCCGTAATGTCATCTGTTGAAAGATTGAAATACTAAAAATATGGAATAACACAAAAAATATAAATGTTAAAGCAGATATTTGTTGTTATATTGGATTAAACTTTAGTTAAGTTAATTCTGTCTTTGCTTATGTGTAGCTTTGTCGTTCGTTGAAACATTGAAGGGAAAGAAAAGTCTTATACTTCAACACAATTTCAAGCGGTCGAAGTCGCGGGTAACTGCTAGTTTGAAATATATTTTCATATAAATGCTAACTTACCGTATCATTCGTGTCATTTCCAAAACATCTTTTCACTGTATCAGCGATTAGAACTCATGTAATACTTTATTGCGCTAGTACGGCTGTCGTTTTACTCCTCATTTTTTTTGTGTAAACAGAAGCCCTGTAATACCAAACACAACTGCTACTTGTTACCTCGGCAGGAACAAAGTTAAAGAACTAAGATGTCTAACAGATGTGCCGAGAAGTTTATCATCAGCTTGAGAGTAGAAGTTGAAAACTGGAAATAAATTGTTAAATAAGAAACATTCATGAGATCGGATCGTTGTTATCGAACTTCTTTCTGCATAAAAGTTGCTTTGGATACCATTGAACAAAATCAGAAAAAGTACAGATCCTTTCCCAAACTATTATAAAACTGCTCCTACATACGAAAGATTATAGTGTAATTTTTACTTTTTTATCAAAGGTCCTTCTGATAGACCAGCCAAAGATAATAATGTACAAAATTTCGAGTAAATGAGAACATCTGTACCCGAGATGTTGGTATGAATTTACGACCTACGAATGAAATTAAAATTTCTCACTGTTGGTGTGTATACTTAGCAGTACAGTGAATGGCTAAAGATTGAAGGACAATTGCGATTACCAGTATGGTTTGCAGGCATCTTGTCACTTTTCATTTATTGCCCTTAAGACTTGTCGCATTAATTACAGATGGCATAAGATTGTGGACAATAACTGGGATGATAATCGTCCAAGGCTTTATGGAGGAATAATCCAGGAAGCCACCTGGACTAATTTCGCGATACCACGGAAAACCGAAATCGGATTCCGGACCACGGATCGAACCCGGATCCTTCATATTTCGAATCACCTACCAGGTTATATTTCCAGAACTAATAGAGCGAATCACAGCCATTATGTCCCAATGAATCCCATAAATCCTCATAACACCGGTTATCGAGTTATGCAAGTGTAAAGGTAACTTCCCAACAGCATAAGTGCGGCAAATAGGAAAGTTCTTCAGTTGTATCTAATATATGGTAACTGACCGTCTGACAGTATTTCGCGTACCAATGGAAACGCTCTGTAAACGCGTTCTCCCCCAGTTCTTTCCTGTGATGTTACTTCACTTTATTAACTCCCGTTTTTTTCCTCATGGTAACAGAAATATTCTGTATTTTGAGATTCTGCGCTAATTTCGAAGTCGATGAAGTTCTTGACAATACGATGTCATATAAAAAATAAGGAATGCCATTCGTTACATGTATTATTACTACTAATGCAGAGGAAGCTGATGCCCCTTTGTGAATTTCCGACGCATTTATTTACTTTTAATGACCATTTTGATTTGGAATTTAGTTGTTCAGCTGTTTCGTCGGTAACCTGTTTCAGTCCCCGACGCCATAAAATACAATAGAAAAGTATCCTATTTTGTTCATGGTCCTGCCTTTCTTTCAATCTACTGCTCCTGATTCTTTGCGCAATATGCATCCATGTCTCATCGTTAGCGCATTCCTTATCCATACTGGCAACTTTCTTTAAACGACATTTTGGAGTCAAATGACTACTGAGACACTTCCATCGTTCTACTTGTCACGGATGAACTCTGGTAAAGCTGAAATTTCGAATGCCACAGACGTATAGGGTATTCACAAAAGAAGTGCCTAGTTTCAAAATGTAAAATCTCGGAAACAAAGATCGACAGAAGAGTGCAACAATAGGTATTTTTGCTGTGAAAGCTGTAAAAATTTCATACAGAAGTATAGGAAAAAATTGCAAAAGCTGTTAACAGATGGCGCAGGCATGGATTGGCCTCCAAATTTGCCCGATCTGACGACTTGTGACTCTTTTTTGTGGAGCACATTTAAAGGCACTGTCTTCCGAAACCACCCAACCACGCTGGAAGAGCTTGAATCATTGATTTGTGTGGCAACCGAATCCATTTCCGTTGACACATTGCAGGGTGTAATGGCAAATTTCATTCTGCGTTTGCGGCACCTGTGAACTTCGAGCGGCGGACATTTTGAAAACACTGTGATGTGATTCATTCATTGCATAGACTGTTTGCAGAGGACGAGATTATTTGTGCATTCTGACACGATCTGTACACCATCTGTTAACAGCTTTTATAACTTTTTGTTTAAACTTCCGTTTGAAATCTTACAGTTTTCACAATAAAAATAGGTTTGTTGCATTCTTCTGTCGATCCTTGTTTCCGAGATTTTATATTAGGGACTCCTTTCGTGGGCACCTTGTATATGAATACTCAAATGGCAAAATATTTATAGGAGACTAATTGACGTGTGGTTTTAGGATACATTAAATTGTTGCCCTGCGACAATTATGATAGAATGTCGAAGTTTATTTACGTCTATCGTCACAAAATGGTACCCGTACATACTTACCACATGAAAATCGGCATTTTTTTTTTCTTCCATTTGTAACATTTCAATTGAGTTACAAAAGCAATAATATTTAATAAAAGTAGTCAGGAAAGGATTGGGGCCAAATAGTGGAAAATAATTTAGGAGTCGCCTTTTTAATTTTGCTTACAGGTTTTCTCCTGGGGGTATTTCGAGAAATCTGGATATCGAGAACAGGGATCGAATCAGCATCCGGCCAAATGAGTGGTCGAAGCGTTAGCGCTCACTCACCAGACTTGGTAGTGAGGCAGGATATTCCAGGACAAACAGCGAATTTTTGTGTATCACTTAATACACATCAGTTCAGTATTATTCTAGTTTTCACATTAGCAAAAACCTTCAGCCCACAAAAAAAGTACAGGTATAATTTACGCAGAGGTTAGAAATGAAAGAAACACAGCAATGCGGAATTACAAGTATTGGCCATAATTGTACAGGTTCACACTTAAGATAAGTTGAAATTTAAGTGTAATCAGGATAGATGTAAATAACGAAGCATATCAGCGACTTTTTAAAAACTCCCACGCATTCAGTCCAAGTTGTCTAAAAAGATAACGAGGAAGCACAGTCGCAAAGCCAACAGCAACAAAAGTGGGCGTGCAGAATGAGTCACGCAGCACAAAGAAACAACTGTTTGTCTAGGAAGCTCTCATAGTCGTAGAGGAATGTAGGACAAGTCCTCCCCTAGTCCATAGTGGCAGCGACTCAATCGCTCAGTAGATACGTTACGTTCTCTGGTACACTCACAATAAGATGTCGGCAGGAAAAAATCAGCCAAGCGAACCGAAGTGTATGGCAGGTTATGAACATTTTTACATTTCTGTAAGGCAGAAGAAACTGTTCGGTAATTTATTGTCTCGTGGCAGACACAAAAAAATCCTATGTATTTTAAGATTTTAATTGGTGAGGTAGTAGCATTGCAGAAACAAGATTATAAGATGTTACCTTTTATCTCGTATTTCTCACAAAGCGCTTTTTGCCAGCAAGCTACTCAGATTTCTTAACTGCTGCAGCAAGCTATAGCTAATTTTTAAGACAGCGCTAAATCACAAAAGCGAAGTCAGGAGCGGCTTCAAAATGCGTCTTAATTAGCGCAGCCCCAATGAGGAAATCCCCGGATCGTCCTTTGTTAATTTGTGAAATATGACAATATTTCTCGACGTGAATTAGAGAGGACTGGTTCTGCTCAGGTAATAATTAGAGCTATCTGTGACTTTTCCATACAATGGTTTATTATTATTATTATTATTTTTGTGTCACCAGGGTGCAATGCAAATTGTAACTTTATCTCTAGGACAATGAGGTTACAAAAATTACATCGGCGGTTGCGACACATAATCACAATACAGTGCATGGATTTTTGTTTTTCTTTTTTCTTTTACGTCATCTGCTCTGCAAGCCGTGATCATATTACCGTCGAAAACACCCGCCCTGCACATTCTGATGACCGAAGTCCTCTTGGAACTCCTCGTATGAAAGACGTTCGAAAACATCGTGAGCGTGTTGTAACTATTACCTTAATGAATGTGAGCGTTGAATTCCTCGATGATGACGTCCTGTTACAAATTGTTTACAAATGTGTGAGTTCACGAATATTTATACAGTTTCAATTTTCTCAGCAATACTATAGCTCCAATAAATTGTGATTTGTTTGTTTTGCTCTTTGTAGAACGGTTGCATTATATTTCTAACAAATTTTCTTTTACTGTATTTTACGTTTTTTTAAACTTAATTTGCATACGAGAATTAATAATAATAAAAAATTACTAACTTAACTGTCGTAGTTTTTCATTCTGAGTTATCTTTTGTAACTCATAGAAGTCGGTGGTCGGTAAAACGAGAGACTGAAGTTTAAGAATATTTTCACTTTTTTTTCTAGAAACATTTAAAAACATTCTGCGAACTTTTGCATTCAGATCAAATATCTCCAGTTAATCGCCGATTTCGCACTTCCCGACACTCAATCTAATTCCAAACCAATGCAAATTCGTCAAGTTTTCTTACCGTTGAGTGGATATCATAGAGTAAGGCTCTTTCAAGTTGAACAGGCAGTGGAATAATTAGTCAGTTTTGGGGTATTTCTCTTTATTATCCGCCTCATTTGAGAGACAGTTGTCTTTGGCAAACTAGTGCAGCGCAGTCAACTGTCTTCAGAAACGAGGCTGTCTGAACATATGCTCGGGAGCAACAAACGCCAGCTCCGTTTTTGTTGCGATGTGATGTTTGCAGCTCGTGTGTAACAGAAAAAAAGCATCCCATCGTCTACTATATACGATAACGTCCAGTAATCTGTTTTGCCAAATTGATGTTTTTATTAATTGCGATGGAGTTCATGTCCGGTGGCAATTTCTCTACACATGTACCTGGTATTTATGGTTTATGTACAATTTTACTTTAAAACCACTGTTTGTGGTATATTGTACCATGCTTCCTCCAAAAACTTAATACGGTTCCTGACTCCCATACGTATGAATGAATCTTTCTCACTAGCTTAAACCTCAGATCAAATGACAACTTATGGTCAATACTCGTCTTCCCTCTCATATTCGAGCTGCAACAGCATTAAGTTACAAATTGCACCGTTTTTTGTTTCGTTAATGGCAACATAACTAAAAAAGCAACCGAAATTTTCTTCCGACGCTCTAATAAAACTGAACCACTTTTGCACATTATACTAACGTCCACTAATTTCAGATTAATCAATATCTATTTCATTTAATTGATAGACTAGAGCATTCAAAGTTAATCAATGGGGAGAAATAAAACCTAAACTGTCCTGCAGAGATTATTATTTTAAAAAGATCGGAGTAAGTGATGTGCCTCTTAGGGCCCTATATTCCGCCATACTACGCCAGTGGTTCTCATTTCTCCCGGTTGTCCATTAGGCGCTGCCCGTGAAATACGATCTGCAATGAAGTTCCCCGCCACAGCAGCGCCGCCAATCGAAGGCGGTCAGTTATCTAACATCTCCGACTTGCCATCACGTCGACCCTTGTGGGTGAGGGACCGCACCAGCGAAACATTTTGTACAGAAAAATATTTTCGCCTAAATATACGGATTGATGAGAACAAATCTTTACTCAGTAGTTTACTGAACGGTGTGATGGTTAAGAACAGGTCTACCGTTCGAATTCCGGTTACAGCCTAAATTTTTTCGGAAGTGTAATGTTTTCCTCGCCTCTGGAAGCGCTGATTAGTTCTTGGATGTACTCTGGGTTCTGATTCCACGCCAAACCGTAGGTCCCGTTTTGCCGGAAACATTATGCCTAGAGGTGGAATGCGCAGCAAATGAAAATTGTGTAACCATGTCGTAAATACTATAAGATGCTTATTTATTTAGTGTATTAAGAGGGATGTTGAACTTGTTATTAGAACTTTGTGCAGTAGACTTGTTACTTGATACCAACAAAGGTTGAAATGTTCCGATATTTAAAGAAAGACATTTAAAGAAGAATTAAAAGAATACAGGTACACTTTAATAGTCTATATTATATGTACTTTGAAAAATCTCAACGTGTGGTCCTATTCGGACAGCTCAGTTATAATGTCTGCTCGTTCCTTATTCAGATTGGCGGCAGAATGCAATCACAGAAATTACTCCTAAAACTGTCCACACTTGGTCTGGACTGACAAGGAACTCAAAACGAGTCTTTCGGGGTTCTCAGATTCTGATATGTCAGTTAATTCAATAATTTTCTTTTCTTTCCAGCTGCTCGTTGTAAGAGTTGACATTTGAAATGCAAATAGTTTTAAAAACTGACCTGTAGAAATGTAATTCGAGATAAAGAAAACTCTCTGTTTTGGAAGTGGATGATACTGAGAGGAAGTGAATCGCCTTAGGATGGAAATAAAAACTCACATGGTTACTGTGATGGCTGTACATCTTACTGTCCCTGAAAATTGTCAATCATTTGAATGCTATAGTGTGTTCAGAGCAGAGGATAAAATGAAACCACTAGAGCGGAAACACTGCACATATCTTGATCTGGTAGTGCCATATAAACTCTTGAATTGGGGATATAAAAACATATCGAAAACAGTTCAGAAAGAGCACTGATAGTTCATCGAAGATATATTATCTCCATATCTTGATCGTGAAATTTTATCCGTCTTTCTCCATGAACGTAGTGAAAGGAAAGTAATATAACGCATGATTTATCTACAATGCAGTAACTTATGACTGACTTTATCGTATGTAATAAATTAGGCGGGTGTTAACTTACCATGCTTTTGAATGTGTTACATCAAAGCTGTGACAAAACCAGTACGGTATATCCACTTCTTGATCTGCGTACCACAGTAATGTAGACGAAGTAAAATTACATAGCATGTTTATTTCCCCCCCCCCCCCCAAAAATGAAGTTTGCAGCTCACTATTCTTACATTTGAAATTATTGGTTCGTTTCTGTTCAGTGCTGGTTGCTTAAATGTAGCATCCGAGATAGTGGTTGATTGCTATATCATTTTTTATGAGTAATTTCCATTACGTAAATAAAAAGAACACTTGCAATAGCGAACGCAGGGTAAAACGTTGTCAAACAATGAACGGCCTTTTCACTCATAAGGTGGGTTTACACGCTCAAGCCATTTGCACAAACTGGTTTTTTCAAACCAATAGCTGAATTACGCAGTGAGCCTGACGATTTTCCGCATTTATTTGCGTATGGAAAAAGCCGCATACCAGCATTTGCCAAATTTAATCACGCCAATAATTCAAGAGCAGATACTGCTTGCATTTTTCTACCAAAATGTTATGCCCATTAGATTTAGCATAGCGGGCACTGTATTTTTTACTCTCAACCAAGGTTGGCATGATTAAATCATTCTAATTAAAATAACGATTTCAATCATGATTTGAATCAAATGAAGTTTTCAATAAAAATCATTTAGTGGACCAACAAAAGTAAAAAGCTAATCAATGTCTGAATTGTAATACTCAAAAAGAAATGTTAATTTTTCATGCTTTCTGTCCCCAACGTATTTCGTAAAATAAACTGGACAGTCCGAATGTGCAAAATACTCTTTACACCGACACTGATAATGCTATGGTTCCAACTAGTTGCCTGAAAATTGGATATAAATTGGTTTGACCCTCTTCATTAAAATGTGGTTGTGCGACTCCTATAACTCCAGAGCTGTAATTATTTAAAACTTCTTCAGTAAACATCACAGATTTGAAGGATTTTGATTCTGACTTTTAATTTTATATTTATTGGCAGTAAACCTCAACCATAATAAGATCTATTTTCATCCAACGCACTTTCTTCCTCTTCTTCTGTCACCCTGAATTCAGTTTGAGTTGGGTCTAATAAATACGCCAAAAAGTTGCTGTGTATTTCTTTTTAAACTTAGATATATGGCTAATGCTAGTTTAATCGAATTTGGCTTCTTGTCCATGGCTTTACTGCATCTGACAGAGGCCCATTACATTTTTTGTAGGATACCCATTGCGATTGTTTCAGTATCTCAGAAATTATTCAACAGATCTTTTTATTACCATGTTTTCGACTTTTTACTGAGTTACAATGTCTATTATATTTCTGTTCTCTTGACACATCTTTATTAACTTTTGCCACTCAGAAATGAGTACTTCAAAAAATCAGTCGGAGTGTTCCAACAAACGTCTTGTGGTAACACAAAAGCATTTCCACCTTCTTTTAAAACAATTTGCAGCATGACTGTCTCGGAAATGTTTGCACAACATGCTCCTTTGTGTTGGCCATTTCCACTTCCAAATCCTTTGATAGTAAATTCAGAAACTGTACTGGACAACCATATGTTATAGTATTTTCATTTTTAATGTCTCTTCTCATTTTAGCCATATTGGAAGCGTTATCTGTTACGAAATTTGCTAAACTTACCATTAAACTTAAATTTCAGATGCTCTATTAAAGCCATAGCAAGTTAGTTAGTGAGATATTCAAGACGTATGTAGCTTTCCGGATGTGTGTATAGTGTCAAATAGAAATACTTCGTTATAATTCGTATAAATAGGTTTTTTCGGCGTCAGCTGACAAAACAAAGAGATATAAATGCTCTTTCCTCTGCCGCATTCAAATACGTTTCGCTTTGCACATATAATAGTTGAATTATGGTGTTTTTTAAAAAAGTGAAAAATCATGATTAATTTCATTTTTTTAAATTATATTTTTTATGAAAACATCGTGATTTTTTCCTACTCTGCCGTCAACTTTCCACCAACACGGAAAAGACTTGTAATGTTCCATAAATTCAATTTTTTTTTTAAATTGCCTAACGTCTCTTGACAGCGAGGTCTTTAGAGACGGGAAAGGATGGGGGGCAAGGAATGGGAAGGAATTCGGCCATGGCCTTTGGAAGGAAGCAACCCGGCATTTGTCTGGAGTGATTTGGGAAACCATGGAAAACCCAAATCTGGATGCCCGGACGGGGATTTGAACCGCCGTCCTCCTGAATGCGAGGCCAGAACGCTAACCGTTACACCACCACGCTCGGTAATAAATTCAACAAGAAATTATTTCTCTTTGGACTTTTGAATAATACAATAACCAAACTAAGCAACAATGAATACGTAGTGAATGACTAAATAATAAAATAAGTGAATAAGATTGCTGAATTGAAAACTGCTAATTGATAAGGTCGGGGGAACAGGTGGTCGAACGTCACCATCACCTATGCGCATGCGCAAGGTTGGAGCTGAGGCTTGTGCAGTGACTTCAAACCAATTTTCTGTCGGGACAGATTTTACTCAAGCCAAACTTTTTGGCTTGCACAAACGTCGTGCAAACTGGCTTGTGCAAGCCAATTCGCGCAAATGGTTTGAGCGTGTAAACGCACCTATACGGATTTGTTAGCTGTTGGGGAGCGTCCATAAAGTACGTGACTCGGTCTAGAGAGGGGTGTTGAGGGAGGCGTTGGCTGGAAAGCTACGCTGGGCTATTTGGAAAAAAGGAGGGGGGGGTCTGTTCAGAGACAAGCCATTCATATTATTTGTCATAGTTAAAATAAGGTAGTATGTGAACATTATAGTATGTGAACATACATTTCCGCCATTTAATTTTCTCCATATATAATTTACGATAGTATAACAAGAGAAAACAGGGGGGAGCTACGTAGTTTATGGACGCTCCTTTACCCACTAATTCGTACGTGAGTACTTAGAATTTTATTGCTAGAATTGGATATAGTTACATAAAACGTGTCCCAGAAAGCACGTAGTGAAGACAATATAACGGAGAAGCCATACCCATACTATTCTGCAAAACGTTTAGGTAAACACAAAATAAGTCCGGTGTAGCATAAATTCACATCTCTATACTCAGGGGCGTAGCTTACTATGGGGCAAGGGGGCCCCCAAGCGCAGTTCAGAGGGCCCACGGGCCTTCACGGCAAACTGGCGACCTTTTTTGTTTTTGTTTTTAGCTCTACCATCGTCTAAGGGGGCCCCTGAGACACAGGGAGCCCCTCACACTAAAGGTCACTCACTGCTCAGGGGGACCCCAACCACAACTCAGGGTCCCCCAGCCTCAGCTCAGAGGGCCCGTACCAGCAACACAATGCAAAAGAAAGGTCGCCCATCTGGCCTGAGGGCCCAAAATAATTTTTTTGTACCGTGGCCCTTGTTGACCTATCTACGCCACTGTATATACTATATAATAAGTTATAAATGATTTATTTTTTTATGAAGGTTTGTGGTGCTCCTGGCTAGCCCACGGCATAACCGTGTGCTGCACATGAAATTTATCAACAGATCATGCACAAACTGACTGCGAGAGAAACAAAGCCTCTTGAACCGATACGACATTACAGAGACTTACACACGCTGTCTGTCACCGGTACGCTAGTTTTCAAAACTTCATGTCCTTCTTGATAATACATTGTATTTCCTTGTCATATTCTGTCAAGATCGGTTGTGAAAACGTAACAGACAGAGAGACAGAGTTACTTTCACATTTACAATATTAATGTAGATTAGCGTAGATGCCTCGTCATTATCTTTGCCATAAAAAGGATTGCCGGCGAGAGTCACCGTCTGTTGTGAATCATACTAGATTTGGAGTAGCTATGAGTTTCTTTGTGAGGAGAGGCCAGGCTCCAGGCTCAGCACAGTGAGTCACTTCCGCCTCCGGTCTCTCTCCGTCAACAGGAGCCTTCATATGGCCTGCAAATAGCCTCTTAAATATATCAGAATATCTCCTGCAAGGAATTCTAAAATATATTTAGGTTTATGGCCCATGTTAAAATAAAAAATAAATTACCAGTGCCTAATTATTGGCGTTCTTTTAAGAAACCATCATAATTTGTTAACATTAAAGTGATAAAAATTAAGACAAGTTTCGGCAGAGTTACGATTTTTCGCTCCTCCCGCCTCTTAACTCGATAATCCTATCGCCTAAAGGAGACCAGCAGCTTATAAAATTAGAGCCACGGAACATTGTAGCGTACGTTAGAGGCGAAGGTGAGTAAAATTGTCGCTGAAATCGGAGACCACTCTACACTCGTTAGCATACCTTAACCACTCCCAACAAAATAAGTAATAATGAAATAAATACAACATGGGATTCACGCACTTCGCATCCTTAAGACAAAGAAAGCTGTCAGCTGACTCTAAGTACCGTGTCGTTGGGTATTGTTCCCTTCTGCAACGTAACACAAAATGAGCAAACCATGTACTGCAAAAATCTGGAATTCAGGAGAGAAATAACTTTACGTTTCCAAAATTCCACCTGGAATGTAATATGGAGCCCTACTCAGAATTAGACGTGTATATCTGCATAAAAATTAGGGTAGTTCGCAAGGAATGTTTTCAGTACATAAAGTAATTGACTGCAGTTTATACAATAAATACAAGTTAAATATGTTCACGACTTATTGTCATCTTGACCTTTTACATTCACTGTTGTATTAGAGGAATTGAAACCGGATAAAGTAAATAATGTAATGTCTTAAAACGAAATTTTGATATGCAACAAATCAATGCCAGCATGGGCTGTGAAGGAATTGTTTGAAAGAATTTGAACCAAATGTCTGTGTCGATATTTTTCTTTGAATAGCTAAGCGGTTTCAACTTTGACGCATGGCAGCAAAATCGCTAGAGGAAAAGTCAGAGATCGTGTAGCATTGTTGAATCAGCCGAAATTATATGGACTGCGTTCTTATTAAAACTAATATGACTAATATTATAAGTGAGAAAAGGCAAGAATAAGGACATTAATATGTTATTATTAATGTATGAAGTGTGTATATAAATTGTTAAAATTGCAGAAAATGTGTATTGTGTTGTTAAACGTGTAAATAAATGTTTTAATACAAAGAGCAGAAGCATTTGAATTGATACTAATGTAAAAGGGAGTACCAATCCAAATATTATTAAAGTGTATAAAAGTTTATATATGAGATTGATTTTCAAGTTTTTGGTTTAGATATAATTTTATATGGTGTTCTTTGCTTGGTAGAAGATTTTACGTCCAACTACAAGAGCCTAATTGCTAACTGTAAAAAATGAATGTGACATCACATGGCTCATAAATGCTTTTAGTAAAACAATTTTCAATGTAAACATAATTATAGAGGTCCACAAGTCCTATGCTATTATCTTCCTCATCCGTTATGAACGTAGTTATTACTGTAACATATAGTCAATTGCTTAAAGCGACTACGAAATAATTCAAAGTACACTGTATGAAATGTGAGCGCAGTTATTAAAGGAATATTACTACCAACCAGCTATCTAAATAGCGCTTTATATATGAACTTTTACGACAGCCGGAATATTATTAACCTAGCATTTGCGTTCAGAAGAGTTTAAATCCTACCGGTAGGCCATAATATATTTTTTTGTTTTTTTGTTCTTGCTTTATAGCCCGCGACGTTGAGGACATTAGAGCCATGACAAAACCGGGGCAAGCAATGCAAAGGGATTCTATTAGTCCTTTTAAAGGCACAAATCTGACATTGGTGATTTGGGGAAAACATTAAATCCAACATGTGTAATCCCAGGAATGCGACTGAAAGCAGTGCTTGCTTATTATAAAACAAAAGTGCATAAATGAATTGTAATAAAGCTAAAATTGAAATAACAAAATGTATTCATATTTACAACTCATAATTGAGTGTTATTGTTTGAAGTTTATACAGAAAGTTTTAGATTTTTTTGCGGTTATTACATTCACATAAAAACCTGACGGATGGACATGTAAACAAACGTAGAAATGCTATGTTACTTTAACAGTGTCTTCACATTTTATTTGACAACTGCACATACGTTTTCATCACAAAAGGCTTAACTAGAGAGCGTAAAATAGCGAATGCAGCTATATTATTATTTCTAAAAAGTGCAGGTAGAATTGTCTGCAGCTCACATTATAGTGGTGCCCATTATCCTCTTTTTCCAACGAACGAGTTTGTGGTACGCTATTATGAGCACTATGAACAGCTCCTACACTACAATCACGTAATTGGTAATGTTAGAAATAAAGCAGGTAGAAAGGAATGGCCGATTAGAGGGAAAGAATTCTGAGCCTGCTTAGTCAAGGTGATTCTCAAACTGTTGCCGTCTTTACGCAAGAGAGAGGCGATGGCCTTTCCTGGAATCGACCACCCGTCTCCATTGTGTGAACGCCACGGTTGCGTGTCTAGTCCAGCCGCAATAGACAAACAACTCCAGTCTGCGTCTATTATCCTTTGTTTCGCTACTACGCCTTCTCACTCCCTTATGTGGTAGCTCAAAAAGTACACTAAACGCGTACTTTTTCAATAACTAAACAAATTTCACGTTTTAGACTACCCTCAACTAGACTAATTTTTTTAAAGAAACTGCAGGTAAATATGTTTATTTATCAAATTTGAGCCTAATTCTCTTAGTCGTTTAAAGTTTTCGACTTTTTACTCAAATTTTATAGTCGTTTATTTAACACTTCAATTACTTATAGTAAAAGTTCGCGAATCATTTTGACTCTCTTTAGCATTTTATTACTCTAAAATTTGCAGATGAGAAATCTGGTGCTTATTGTAAGACTTGTACTATGAAGGATAATTATTTTCACTAATTTCGACTAAACCCAAGTTTCTTCCAGCAGTAACATAAGATTTTTTGTTGTTTGTTTTGTTTTGTTTTGGTAACATCATACCACAGAGAAAACGCGATATCGTTCTTTCTTATCTTTATATCGCAACATTTGTTACAAACATACATCACAAAGTTTCAATTAAAATGGAAAAACCGAAATAAACCCAGACATTAGGTTGTGAAATTTAAGAAGGGGAAAATATGTTTTAGGTAATTAGGCAAAGCAAAGGAAGAAAGTCTTTGCGGTAAATCGTTTTATTCTAATAATGTGGATCAACTTTACGGATCGTTTTACTCGTCATACGAGGACCAAGGACCTTTTGGCTCATTTCCAAAGGAATTTGTCCTGACGTTCATTAAAGCGCCTTTCTGCTGATTTCGCGAAACTGTAGGCATATGACATCTGGTTGTTGTGGGCCATTTCCTCAATTGCGATAAATAATATTTATATGAATAATTACGCCTATGCAATTGAATATTTGTTTATTTCACGGTGAAATAAACAAATATTCAATTGCATAGGCGTAATTATTCATATAAATATTGTAGGCATATGGATGTGAAAGATATAAGAATTTATATAGGCATCAATGCGTGTTTTGTACTCCGCGCGCATAATATGGATTTATCAAGGGACTAGGAATGATGTTACAGGTTCGTCCGGCGATCGGCCACATTTATTCTGGAGGTCTTCGTTTCAATAAATAAATGATGCCTCTACACTAAAATTTCCAAAACGAAATTTTGGACTTATTTGTCAGTCTCACTAAAATACTTCGGTATTTCTGTTTTAAATACTGCGATACATGACCTCAGAATAGCTACAGTCTACTGCCAAACTTAAATAGCTACGCAACGTTTAACAGAACGAGAGTTCTCTCTACGAACATTCCCATTCTCAAGATACCACAACTTAGGGAGAAAGCTTATTTTGGTTGTTATTACTGTTCATAGTAGAAGTGTGGACTCTCTAGGCTGGGTCATTGAAGCGTATATCCACAGGACAATGCTTCAACTATCATAGATCCACATTATTCAAAACAGTAAAATGCTAAAGAGAGCCAAAATTATTCGCGAACTTTTTACTTTAAGCAAACGACATAAAATGCAGTACCAGGTGTGAGAAACTACCGCTGATCCTACAAGGTAAAGCAATGTCTGATGTTAAGTTGGACTTGGGAAGAAATCCAGGCTATTAGCTAGGCATACACACACACATTCGTGTGCCAGCAATTCCGTGGCGATCCATATAGACGATAAAATGTGTGTGTTAATTGTCTAACGACGAGCCGCATCACAAGCCGATAGCAATTGTTAAAGATTTGTACGTGGCGAGCATGCGCGACGGTAACCATACACACAGATATCTCTCTTAAGAATTTACTCGCGGCAGATAAGAGTATCTAACAAGTTAAGTAAGATGAGCAGAGAATTTGTAGCTGATTTCATTGCTACATATCAGCAACATACTGCATTTGGAAGGTGAAACCAAAAAGAGGACGCGAACAGAAATTAAATTTTTAAAAAATAGGATATAGTGCACTGACAGAGGTTAGTGGAAAATATAAAGGTTGACAGTGCATTAATGAAAAATAAAATCCACGCTTTGCGGAGTGATTTTCGAAAGAAATATATACATATAAAAAATTAAAATTCAACAAGAAGTGTAATAGGCGAAGACGAAATCTACAAAACCAATTTACGCTATAACTGTGACTTACTACTCTTTATGAGAGATCAACATGACCCAATGGACAGTATCAGCAATATAGGAAGCCCAAATTATGAAGGGGAAGATGAAGGATATTGAGGAAATGTATAGGAAGATGTATCTGTGCATTTATGTAATACTGAAGAAATCGAAGAAAATGCTTTTCAAATAGTACAAGTAGCAGTATATGATCGTGTTTATAATCTTCCTGCAACCACTTTTTTTTTTTGTTATACTGTCCGTTTCATCTTCTTTTTTACAGCTCTAATATAAGCTGCTGCACGAATAAATACTTTTTTTGTGTAGAACTTAAAAACCTGTTTCATTTCAATATTGTCACGTCGCTTTTAACATAACCTCACTACACTTGGCTCGCGATGTTTTGGAATTCCCAGCGAGCCGCGAGCCAGGAAATCATGACGGATAAATCCGTAGACCACTACCATAAACACAAAAATTTGAGCGCGGCGAGCCAGCTGAACGACAAATGTGTGATACTGATGTTCCTGTGTATGGGCTCCCGCAAGTACAGGATCGTCGCGAGAATATCCGCACGCAAATCTTCAGCGAGCTTACTCGCGCGCAAATGTGTGTGTGTATGGGCAGCTATTTGACATCATGGAGTGAGTTGGAATTGTGTTTCGCCTGGGAACACAGAAACCATTGCTATGGTGATCGCCATCGTTCTCGAGAAGAGGAAGAAGAATAGGATCTCGGTATATGCGTTACTGAATTCAAGAACTTAAAGTAGACAATTTTAGTTCGGATTTTCTAGGAAGTATCAAAATTACAAGATCCAGGTGAAGGCTTCAGCGGCCGAAATAAGTAGTTTCTATGCATTTCGGTTGGCACCCCGTCTTAGTATGAACTCCCAAATTACATGATGTTTTTGTCTCAAGTAGTATTTCAGACACCGTGCTGAACTGGTTAACAAACGACTGAGAAGAAGTTATTTTTGTTTAATAATTCTTGCTAGCAGGATCTTTAACAGACTAGATTTTCGTCAGATTTTTTTTCCGATATGAACAATTTTTTTCCGGTAATGTCTAAATACTTAGCAAGTACGTTTAAGAAACCAATTTAGCTGAGGAATTATTTTTTGCATTAAATATTCGTGAGCCAAAATGTTTGATAGAATATTTAACAGGAACTGGTGCTGTTGAGCCCAACAGAAGAAAATAGAACTGTTCCTCAAAGTGCAACGCTGTTGATCACAACCTTCAACACAAAACATTTTCATCGAAAACATAATGCTGTCCTGAGAGAACTGTTACTGACGACAAAGCTTCATGTTGAAAAGTTTCAACAAGCGCCTTAGCTGTGCTGCTCATTCTGAAAGATTGCGCGTCACTGTGCTGACGACAGACAGCTTTAAGCAGACCCGTGGAGGGGTCAACACCTCCCAGCGAGCCTCTGCTGCAGCTCACTGGCTTCGCTCGACGAAGGCTGCTCCCATTCATCAATCCTGGCGACTTTACACCCACTACGAATGCCAGAGTTATAAAGAACTAGGTGAAAAGGGAGGCGCAGAAGACAACATGATAGCTAATGCGGGAGCCATGATGTCGATCCGTTAGTACTGTTATTGTCCCCTGCCTCAGAACAATGTAGACATATTTGTGAATTTACGGTTCGTCGACGTCGAGTTCATTAGAGGAGGGAAAGGAGTCCTGCCACGGCCTACCTGAAAAAGCCATCCTGGCACTCGCCTGGAATATTCACTGGAAACCATGGAAAATCGAAATCATCACGTCCTGACGGGGATTTGCACCCACGTCCTTCCGATTCTAGACCCGAGCGTTACCACCGGGCTCGACGACTCAGAACGAGAAGTTATCATAAGTTTCTTGCGACCTGATCCTCTGAGGACAATTTCTAAGTTCATAAAGATACTTAAACTGTACTGAGCATGATGGGTGAGCGGTTACGCGCATTCGGGAGGACAAGGATGTGAACTCCCTTCCGGCCATCCACTTTGTTTTCCATGATATCCCAAAATCACTCCAGGTGAATGCTGGTATCGTTCCTTCAAACAACCATGGCCGAATTTCTTAACGTTACTTGCCACCTGTTTTTCCCCTACTCTAATGACCTAGACGTCGACGGATTTTAGGCCATTGACAGTTATCTGAATGCGGTAGATTTCACGGTTTAATTCTAGATGGGGATACCGCTACAATCTCTTACCACCTCGCGTAGTAAACACACAGATCACGTGACATATATGACATCATTGTGACATATGGTCCAGGCTGCATTACAACATAAACTCAAATAACTATTGACGAAATCATCATATTTTATAAATATGTATTTCGATAGTAATGCAGCCTGGACAAAAAGTTAGATGTCAAATTTCGATATAGCTCTTCGTTAGCTGATGACATTAATAAAGCAATTGGAAAAGCATCGATATTCTAGGTTTTTAGGCTGAAGTATCAAAATTAGTTCACCTAAAAGAATATCAGCGGTGGGATCATGTGTGAAACACTGGTCAGATACTGTGTGTAAATAGAAGTAGTGGGAAACGAGTATGTAGCAACGTGTCGTTTTGTATCCGGTTCTAGAAAATTAAGCTTAGAGGCTAACGAAGTACATTACTGATACTTGGAAAGCCGTGCGGAGAAATTTACTTATAATATTACTACTGGACTATCGCAGAAAATCTTTTCTCAGTGATATATATTTTGGAAAGTATGTTAGAGGAATATAGGTCAGAACTGACTTCCTCTACATTGATTTCTGAGATGGGCACAGTGCTCTGGGCATCTCAATCTGAGCTGTCAGTGTAGTGACAGGTGAGGATACAAATCCTCTCATGGACGGCCTTTAGCCTCTTCCAGACAAGCAACAACTTCTACGCATGTTGCACCTACTTCGGCGGATGAAGCTCTGTGCGACTGAGCGATTCCCGCCTCCTGCTAACGACCATACCAGGAGTCGGTAGTAATTAGTACATGACGCTCTCTACAACTGAAAACGGCATTTGCACATCTATGAATGAATAGAAAATGATATCCGGTAGGAGATGTAGTAGGTAATGGAAAAATGCTACATTTAAAACCCAAAGACTATGCCAAGTACACATAATTACTAATATTACATCGATCTAGAACCGAAAAAGGATCTAATAAAATAATTTGTAAAGAGCACAACACTTTATCAAAGTGAATCTGGTACTCCATACTAAAAACAAGTAAAACTGTAACATATGAAATGTGAAAATATAGGAAATTATTTAAAATTAAAATGAAAACACGCTGTCAAGCGAACACTCATGGAAATAATAAGGAAGGAAGAAGCTCGTGGAAGAATGTTACAAAAAAAGATGCATGATGGCAGGTCATTTTTTGAGACATGCTGAGTTACTTAATTTGCTAGTGGAGTGAATAGATAAAGGAAAGAACTGTAGGAGAAGTAAATATTGCAGTTTTTGAGGTGGATGATTTATGCTGTATTTTGCATTGAATACGTGAAGATATACAAGAAAGAAATAAAACTGAAGTATTTGAAATGTGATGCTACAGAAGAATGCTGAAAATTAAGTGGACAGACAAAGTACGAAATGAACGAGTTTTGAAAATGATGGTTGAGGAAAGAAGTTTGTGGAAGAAGCTTACAGAAAGAAGAGGTCATATTTTGAGACATGTTGGATTGGTTAATTTGTTAGTAGAGGGAACAGTCGAAGGTAAGAACTGTAGGGGAAGGCCGAGATTAGAATATATGAAGCAGGACGTGGGCTGTAAGGGGTATGTAGACATGAAGAGGTTAGCACATGATAGGAAGGGATGGAGGATTGCATCAAACCGGTTGAAAGACTGATGACAGCAAAAAAAACCCGTCAAAACAAAGTTTTCCCCACCACTCCTCTTTCCACGACATTTTTTTTTTTTTAGTAAACAGTTAAATGCCTTCTTTTCAGAGGAGACTCACTAAGAATCGGATGTTAGAATAAAGGTTTTCAACTCTAAGAGGCAGCGAAGGAGAGATAGTACTTGCTATGATCTAGAGCTAGCCACACTCAAAGCGAAGCTACCTCGCCCTCCCCCCCCAGTTTGAGAATCTATAAGTTAGAGAATTATAGAAAGCCTTTTGAGAGATTATAAATAAATTTCGTACGGATGTCAGCAAGATCTGATGAAAAAAATGCGATTTGTCATCCATTCCTCTCATGCATTCCTCTTATCGTGCGAACCGAACTACATACCGTTCTGCCGTACCACGTTTCAAAAATCAAACTTTCCCGAAGCTGGTTTAAGGGTTCCTAAAACAAAAATTCAACAGAGTTCAGCATTCGAACAGCACACACCGAGCATGGTGGTGTAATGGCTAGCGTTGTGGCCTCGCATTCGGGAAGACTGCGGTTCGAATCCCTGTCCGAGCATCCAGATTTGGGTTTTCCATGGTTTCCCAAATCACTCCAGGCAAATGCCGGGATGCTTCCTTCAAAAGACCATGACCGAATTCCTTCCCATTCCTTGCCAACCATCCTTTCCCGTCTCTAAAGACCTCGCTGTTAGAGAGACGTTAAGCAGATAAAAATAAAAATAAAAAATTGAACAGCAAACTCTCTATCTCCACTTTCCAATACGTGGTTTGTGTTATATGACAAAAATACCTCTTATGAATCCAGTAACACCAGGAACAGCGTTACCAGTTCACAATAAGTAAACCTACTAGGAATAATCAACCTCTTGTACTGTCCTTTGTCGTCAATGTCGATTAGCGGCAACTGAGGGCGCCACATTTGCAGTGTGTTACGGCGTGTGATGGCGTGATCGAATGAAATTAGCTCCGGGCTCAGACCTCGCCACAGGCTTGCTATCCTTACGACTTACCTCGCGCGAGTTCATATTAATCTTTCTGCAGCGTGCGTGCTCGACGGCAAATAAATGTGTCGTGCGGGAAAATTTATTAATCTCGTGCATACTCTTCGAGTGTTGTTAACAGCAAATGGAGAGAACAAAAAGAGAAAGATATGCAGGCACAGTTCCTTTATTAAACAACAAACACAGTCGAGAACGTTGTTTCTTAACACGGCATGCAATCTGGTTACACACGAAATGTGTCGGGAAGGCTGTGCAACAAGGCCAGGTGTTTCTACAGGCAGGTGAATTCACACAAACGACATGGCATTATCTGGTCATTCCTCTTATTCTATTGGTTGCCGGTTCAAGTCACGCGACAGGCATGTGTATTTTCAAGTGGTGGTGCCTGTCTCGTGATTCTCCTACACTTGCCACCGAGCGTGGTGGTGTAACGGTTAGCGTTCTCGCCTCGCATTCGGGAGGACGTGGGTTCGAATCCCCGTCCGGGCATTCAGATTTGGGTTTTCCATGGTTTCCCCAAATCACTCCGGGTGAATGCCGGGATGCTTACTTCAAAAGTCCATGGCCGAATTCCTTCCCGTTCCAGGCCCCCATCCTCCCCCGCCTCTAATGACCTCGATGTCGACGAGGCGTAAAGTCATAAGAAAAAAAAAATACACTTGCGAAAGTAACGCACACTACGAAGGTTCAACAGAGGTGTTAAATAAGGTAGCTAAAACAGCGAAAACTTTAAACTAAACACACCAGCATGTTGTTATAAAACAGCGAAAACTGTAACTAACTGCCTTTTTAAAAAAATGACGTTTCATCGCACACGTAGCGACCCGATAATGGAGCTTCAAAGTGTTGATTAATGAGTTTTTCGACGATTTATATCATCATGAACCTGATTGCCAGAACAGACGGTGAGTTGATTATTATGGGATGTAACGCCGTGCGAGAAGAAAAATTAAATTAATTACAACAAAAAATTATTACACCTTTTAAAATAAGTAAAATACACTATGTTTATGAAAAAAAAACATAGCTGTTTTGGACGCTACTTTGGAACACGTGGTAATATTGCAAAACCATACAATGCCATGGAATTAATGCGTGTTGGAATTCTACCTAACCAGAATCTGTTAACATTCTAGTAGCGGAATAAGGCGTTTGGTTCTTCAGCATTTGATTCTTGAACTGAATGTTTGTAGTGCCTCACCTATTTGCAACCGAATAACATGTGGGTATCAACAAAATATGACTGTGACCAAGAATTCTTCCTTAATATAAAGGGCAGACTGATTCAGCGCTCAGAAAGGAACGGTCCATTGACATTTTTCACGCCTATTTTATGTTCTCTACACAGTCGTAAATCGGAAAAAATCTTGAGTACAGCTTGTTCGTTGCTGTTCCTTGTGTGCAAACTTTATATACTGTTACCCTTCTTTCACTCAATTATTATTTCATTCTTATTACTATAAACTTTTATATCTTGAGTAAGAGACTTAACCGATTATAAATAATCGCTACATTTGCAAGTTTCGTCGCGGGATTTGTAATATTTATTTATTGCAATTAAGTTCGTGTGACTAAAGAAATATCCATACACCCCATTTTTCAAACTCTCTTAACTTTATCTTAAATTCTTTGAGTGCAATGTCTCCAGTCACATTACTGATTGTAATCTGCGGTAATTTCTTACAAACAAATCTACCTGCCCTCCACTGCATTCCCTCTAACTACTCTGTATTTGATACACAGAATGGGGGATTCCATACTACACTACCATATTCAAGTAACCATCCAGCCAAAGTTTTGTAATCTAATTCCTTCACTTCTCTGTATTCACCCTCATATCCCTGTGCAATAAAAGGGTTTTAAAACTCTTCCTATCACGTTCCCAATGAGTCCTTTTGAATTTACGCTGTATAATCATAAACAATCCTTATTTATTTTTCTCTATATACTTAATAAGATGACTTTTTTAGGCATTTACCGAGTTAGATATCTTGTCCTGGTCATCCTACAGCTTTTAATGGTCCTCTCCTGTTTTGACCCTACTCCGATATCCCCATAAAAGATCCCAATCCTTTACGCCAAAGTACTATTTTATGTCCGCTGAGATCTCTTCTCGTTCCACATATCGCACCTGATTATTCGTACAATATAACGTAACTCTCATAGCTTACGTATGTCTTATATTTTTCCAGTACTTTCAGCCTCCCCCTCACCAAATGCTGAGAAGTTCTATGATAATCTCTACATACAAATCAAGCTATCCTCCAACACTCATGTTTGATGTGTATTCCATGTTGCATCACTTTATTCAAGAGAGTACTTCACTTGTGTTTTTCAAATCAGATCTCTTATGCCCCTGGTAAATCCACACTCTTTCCAACTGATACGATACGTACTACGGACCCTTTCTCCAAAATAAAATTAATAATTACGAAAGCATAAATGGAGGCGTCAGAACACTCGAACTCTGGCCGCAATGTGTGAGATGTGAGTCGAGCTGACAGATTAGTCAATTTCCAATTATTTTTACTATTTTTAAGGGGTCCGTAGCTAGTCTCTCAGTTTTCCGCCGTTGAAAAAGGTAGTGCTGATTTGGTGTCTGTTCTGGTGACGGCAGTAATTGGACATACTACAGAGTCTAATTGCTGTTATTTCTCACCCGTGGCATTTACTGACAAATAATTTCCGCAACCAGTATTTAGAACTAACAGAAAATTATGGATAGGCTGCAGCTTACTTTCAGAACCCAATCTTCTTAAATGAAATTAAAAAAAATTACGATTCAACAATTTATTTACTTTAACGAGCGAATGTAAAATGTTTGTAAAGGCTTCGAACTATTTACAGTATGCATTTTAAATTAATTTCCAAATTTAATACACATATTCTAGGACTACATTATTTTACTAAGAAACTTTTAACTGAACTACTACTCTTAGCTAGAAAGCTGAAGAAGATGGTCGTGTCTCGTAAAAGTTTGGAAAGATTTTCTTTTCTTCTTATGTCTATGGCAATAGTGTGGTGGACTTCATACTTCAATACAATAAAACTTGAATGGTATTTTTCCGTTACGCCAGCCACTTCCTGTTAGTGAGACACTGATGTCTGTCAGATTTTATATTTATTTATTTATTTATTTATTTATTTATTTATTTTCCATATGCAACTTAGCCCAGCACCTAGTATCTAATCTGGGCCCTTATTTCCACTCATTTACATTTACATATGTTTGTATCTTATATATATATATATATAAAACATATTAACAAATAAACAATGAATGAAAGAAAATTTTGATTCAATTTCCAATAACTACTACATCTACTGTTATTAAACAGAATGGGTACCACACCACTACTAAATCTACTACTACTGTCACTAATATTACTGCTAACATTACTACTGCTACTACTAAAACCATTACTAATACTACTAATTCTACTATTACCACCACCAATTGTCACAGCCGCACTTCGGTCCACTATTGTTCATTTTTCTTGGTGTTGTGTGCGCTCCAAAGGCAGAGTCCCCTGGAACCGGCAGCAAAGTCAGCCGCCCAGGCCATCAAGAGTTGACCTCCTGGAATACCAAGACGGCCCCAGTTGTCGCTCAGAAGACGGCCTCTCTGGAGCACACTGAAGTTCCTCCGACGATTGATGCTGCTCATTGTCGTGGGATATCTTCCGTCAATCCGGTGTAATTGGGTTCTCCTCTTCTGCTATCTGTGGCCTTTGATTTCGCTCGGCATTTTTCCTTTTTATAAATTTCTCCTTCCAAAATTTTGAGGCTAGATCAGCTGCCTCGTCCAGCAAATGCCACAAACTTTCGTCGCGCAGAATGTCAAATATGCTCCTACCTTGCAGCCGAGCTTGTTGGTGTTCTCTCAAACTGGCTGTTATTTCACACTCCCATACCACGTGCTCCGGCGTACTCTCTTCACCACATTCGCACCTGTCCGAGTCCACAATATTTCGACTTCGGAGCCAGCTATTGTATGGCCCGTGACCTGTAATGTAGTGTACCAATCCGGGAGAGGGTTGAAGGTACTTCAACTTTAGCCTCTCCTCTACGGATGGGAACATATCGTATGCTCTTCGACCTGTTTCACTGTTGTTCCATTCTTGTTGCCATTCCGCCAATAGAAGCTTCCGAATGTGCGTCTCCGATGTTACTTCGCTGCCTACAATTTCTGCTACCTTATCTTGTTTCCCTTTTCTGAGCCAGTATATGGCACCCCGTTTCCTTACTTCAAGGTCCAGTGGCCATACACCAATGGCAACGGTTAATGAATTTGTTGCCACGGTTCTGTACGCTCCTGTCAATCTTAAAAGTATTCCTCGTTGGACACGTCTGACTCGCTGTTTTAGTTTTTACTTTTCTTAGATGCTTTGCCCACACACTTGCTGAGTAGCCCACTAAAGAGGATAAAATTGCGTCATGGTATAGTCTTATTGTTTGGACTGGAACAGTAAATTTTCGTTGGCCAATATTAATGATTTTATTCATGACCGCCACTGCTCTTGCTATTGTCATCTCTAAGTGGGGTTCGAAGTTTGAAACGTTCATCCAATTGAATGCCTAAGTACCTGCACACTGGGTTTCTACGAATTGATTTACCGTCGATTCTTATAGTTGGTTTTCGAGTCAGCTTGCCCTTGAGCAACATAAATGTTGTTTTATGTGGTGCTAAACTCAGTTTGACTTTACTGCATCATTGGCTAAGGCAGTTAAGTACTAGATTACTGTTGTACTCAATTTCTGCTCTTGTTGCTCCTTCCACGAGTAGTAAAATGTCATCAGCAAAAGCTATTAGACCTAGAAGTTCAGGTATTCTTTGTAATAGTTCAATCACTGGTTCCATCCCTACATCCCAGAATATGGGACCGCAAACGGAACCTTGCGGGCATCCTTTAGTAAGTATCTTCGTGATGAACGAGTTCTGGCATCTCAAGGAAGCAGTTCTAAATCTGCAATAGTCCCTGAAGGTGTAAAATAATCTTCTTGGACAACCAATCTCCCTCAGCCGTTCAAACAGAGCGGTCCACCATAAATTGTCGAAGGCTCCCGAAATATCAATAAATAAGCCTACTACGTAGTTTTTTGTACTGCTACAAATTATTTCCATCGACCGATTTATGGCATCCTCTGTCGACTTCCCGGTTCTAAATCCATATTGACTAGGATTCATTCCCTGAACCTCCCGGTGGCTTTGTAATTTTTTGCATAGAATCTTCTCTTGAACTTTGCCAAGCACATTCAATAAACAAATCGGCCGGTATGATTTCGGTTGTAGAGGATCCTTGTCGTCTCCTTTCTTCAGAATTACCACCTCGCTTTTCTTCCATATTCCCGGAACTCTACCCTGATATAGACATTCGTTCAGGAGCCTGCATAGGACGGGGGTTAATTTTATGATTAACTCCTGCAGGACCTCGGCTGGAATTCCATCTGGACCGGGAGCCTTTCCTTTTTTCATTTTGTTTATCGCAGTTATTACTTCTTCGGGTGTAATATTATTTCCTTCCTCTTGACTCCAGCAGGGCTGCCACATGTTCCTTCGTAGTGTAGCTTGTTCTACTGTTTCTTCTTCCGGGTTGTCATCAGGAAGCAAAACTTTTAATAACAGATTTGATAGCGTAATGCTGCAACTAGTTCAACGTTTTTCGGCGAAGGCTTCAATTATCGTCAATGTGAAGATCAGTAGGGCTATGGCCAATGAATTGGAAGGAATTAGGCTAGCCATGTAGTTTCGGAGGCATCATCCCGACATTTAACTAGATTGATTTTTTGAAGCTATCTAAAATCTTAACCCAGATGCTTGGCCCGGGATTCCAACCAGCGATTTCCCGAACATGGTCCCAGCCTCGGTTCAGTAATTTTGATTAAAGACTTACTGCCTTTAGCATATCTTTCATTATGTAAGTTTCATCTGAATTACAGATGTTATCTCGAGTGAATGGACAATTCATATCCGGCATACATGTACGTAAACAAGTCTTGTGCAAGTATCTCCTTTTACGAGATTAAATGAACACGTGCAATAAATATTCCAGATATGATTACTGTCAATATCATGATTATGATAAACTGTCTGAAAAAGATATACTTTTTTAATTGCTTTTGAGGCACTTCAGCTGCAAAGTCATTTACTGAATGATGGATTCCAACACTTCAGAACGGAGCACAGTATTTTAAATGGTAATACTTTATACTCGCAACGTTTCTGTCACTGAATTATGTTTCACGGTGACTTGGCCAGGGTTTTAAGTTTCTGCACTTCAATGTTAAAAAGCTTTACTTGGTATTCAACGCAAAGGCAGTTCCTTTCCTCACCAAACCCGGTAACCCTACCGGGTATAGTGGATCTGCAGCTTAACGTGGAATCCGAACCACGGAAGCTCTCTGGCGTACTTCACATTATACAGCAAACTATGCCAAAGGGTGAAGGTCGGGTTAAGAGCATGTAAAAATCCCCGCCGAGGCAGAGATTCGAACAGGGAAACTTTCTATCTCTACTCAACCAGCGTAACTACTGAGCCACAAGACCGCTCGCACTATACGGATGGGTTAGTATTTCAAAAGCAGAACAGTAATAATTTAGCGCTAATGAAATAACTATAACACAGTTTAAGGTAATTATTATTAGTAAAGTAAATTGATTAAGAGCTGTGTATTGTGTTTAAGCAGTCTATCTCTGAAGACGACACTCAGGAACGTTGTTGTAGACCCCCCTGTTACATATTCCCTCGTCATGAATACTAAACCAGGAACGTCATTAATACTTATATAATGTGCACAGAGTAAGTTCATTACGAAGTACGTAAGCACCTAGTAGTGAGTAATGATACGTAAAGAACAAATTTGTTTGGGCTTAAAATTTTCATACCTTTTAGATTCTCACTTTCCACAGGGATCGTCCTGTTAGTTCATCGCTAATGCGGGCATCGGTTCGAATCCTAATCAGGCGAACACATAACACGACTAAGACATTCGTTTCAT
Organism: Vandiemenella viatica; assembly: GCA_031002005.1. Taxonomy (NCBI): domain Eukaryota; kingdom Metazoa; phylum Arthropoda; class Insecta; order Orthoptera; family Morabidae; genus Vandiemenella; species Vandiemenella viatica. Next base: position 124,854,420 of record CM061920.1, read on the forward strand.
TAAGGGCAATAAAAAAAATCCGTACTGAAACATATCAAGCCTGATTTCGCTTATTTTTCCATCGGACTAATAATACACATATTCGTAAATCAAGGAAGCGACGCGAAATACCAGATCCAAGTTTTTTGGGTGTATTGTTACTGAGTGATGGAGAACTTGCCTTGTTATACCTGTAATTACAATTTTTGATTTGTCAATATCACCTGCTGGTACTCGGCAACGAGCATGTTTAAGATGCCTGGAATGATTTTTATTTACGGCAACGCGCCTCGTCGACGTCGAGGTCAGTTAGAGGCGGGATAGGAGTGGGGCAAGGAACGAGTAGGAATTCGGCCATGACATTTTGAAAGAACCATCCCGGAATTTGCCTGCAGAGATTTCAAGAATCCGTAGAAAATCCAATTCTGGATGGCCGGTGTACTCCTGAACGTGAGGTGTCGGGATCGGAGTTTAATACATACTGGCCAATATGACCGAAATTTTATCCGTAATCCGTTACGCCAAGTCTCTCAAAGTCACTCGTTTAACAGAGAGATGGCTTTTCTTACAGTATATTGTCCCCAAGAACACCACATGTCTCAACAGGACACGAAGCTTCTGATTTTTTTTTTTTTTTTTTAAATGTTGGTTTTCGTCTCGTCGGAAGAGAATTAAAAAACGGATGGATTTCTAAGAACTGAAATCCTACAGATCGGGGCTGTAGTCTCAGCGATAGTCAAGCCTGTAGATATATCTACCTATCACCACATTTGTCACTTTTTTCCGCATATTTACTGGATATTAGGTCTCCAACAAAAAGCCAAAATAAAGACCTTGAAATGAAAACAGAGACAACAAATTCTAATTAAATTTTGAAACTCTGCAATGTAGTTGTATAGCAAAAATTTTCGTGTATATCATTATTTGTTGGCCTACTTCCAAACATCAATATCAGCTCACATTTCCAAATTAGGGCTTTGCGCAGTTACAACACAACATAGTGTAAAGGGAAATGTTTTTTTAAAAAGATAAGTACAGTAGACAAGTATAACAGCAGCTATTTTAGCTGCAGTCGCTTGTTGTGTAAAATTTTAATGGATGCCACAACAACTGTACCTGTTTAATGCTAGTACGACTTTTGCCTTTCCTTCCACACATAATCAACAATCATTCTAAAGCGTTAATTATAAATGTTGTTTAAGCGATACTATGGCTATTCAAGATACGCTTGCATGTGTGTGAACTCATTACTTATACGTCGTTCATTCTTCCTTGTCTGCAGACTGGCAGAGTACGGTCGTTATATCTGCATTAGAATCAGATTAGGGGCTTTGGGAAAAACACAAGATACATCGGTTGTCCGACAGCCGGCAGGAATTTAGATAAACAGAAATACAAATTTAAAAAGGATACTCGATAAAACAGATCAAATGGCGGATAAAGAAAGCTGGATTAACAGAGACGAGAAAGAAGGAAACGTGAATAGTAAGGTGGCTCAGTCATTAACGAGCTAGAGTTTAGAAAGTAGTTCTTACTACGGTTCGAAGCGATAGTTGGTGAGTTTGGAAGTTAAGAAGATCATAAATAGAATGATATTAAAATTAAGTATTAAATGAATAAATTACATTAATGGCCGACGAATATGGAGAAATCTTGCGAGAAGAAGAGATAAGACTGTGATTAAGCTTAGCATTAAAGAAATGGCACAAAAGAATCGAGGAATGCTTCACAACATAGTTTTTATTATATTCGAAACATATATCTGAGAATGGAGATTGTATGTTTATGGACATAACGCAGTTAATTCCAAAAACTGGACGATTGCAACACACCAGTCAAAAAACATATACTTCAGTCATCTGACACAATACTGGATACTTCATTATATACTCGATCACTATACAGTGAATAAAATCAGGAAGCACACGAAAAGAACAACCTCAACTGAAATAAAAACTGGAGTGACCCAATTATTGATTCGACCAGTTTCAACACTGCATTAAACTCTGCTTATGTTCAATGCCATATTTCTTAAAATCCCACTCCAGCAAGAGACCGCGATCATTAGTATAGAACAAAGTTAAGCCATCTCATCTCCGTTGCTCACAAGCATTCCAGTTCGAGCTTCCTAAAAAAAAAAAAAAAAAAAAAGTACACGACAATAAGAAGCTGACAATACGGTCCATAATTATCAGTCCAGATTGTTTACTCACGCCCAAGATTAGCAGAAAACACGATGCTTGTTATGACTAAAACGTTTGAGTATTTTCTAAATAGCTTTTAGTGCTAGGAAACTAAAACTTAATATTATGGTTTATGTTAGTTCTTTAGCCATTGAAGTGTACGTGAATATTAATTTTTGTTGTAAAGAATCCTTTTACGGTCCTATATTGAATGATGCAGTAATGATCACCTTACGGTAGAAAGAGAATGTTGAGATAATAGTTTCTAATAAAATCTGGAAAACTTCAGCCACATTTAATAACAAATGCTTACCAACTATACGCTGTCAAAATCTTTGAAGCATAGTACATTGTTTCTAAACCGATCTGTCAAACAGGAACATAAAGTAATTCAAATCTAAAACCAAAACAGCACTATGCTTCACATTAATGTGCATTAGTGCACAATAATTACCAATACCTGGCTCAGTAAACCTCTATACTGGGATGATCATGGCTGACTCTTACCTGAAAACAGAAAAGAAAAATTAATGTCAAGCTACTCCGTATTGACAAAATAAAAAGACCAATGTGTTAATTCAGAATATAAGAAACACTAAAATATCCGCAACATTTCCTTAATAGCTGTTTATGCGGGCACTAGACCAGTAGTGTTTCTCAACCTGTGGTCCGCAATAAAGAAACAGGTTTTCCGCAAGCAGAATATTAAAAATTCAATTCTAATTTAAGTAAAGATATCACAAAAAAATAAGTTAGTAAAAATTGTTCATATAATATGGATACAGTATTCACGCTGTAAGAAAGTATAAGCCATAAGCCTATAAATCAAACTTCATAAAAGCGATGAATATTTCAGTGACTAGGCAAAAATCTGGTATTTTCAAGGTATAAGGATATGACTATATCGTTATTATAATAAAATACGTTTCCAGCTGACATCAAGAATCAAGTTTTATGGGGCCTTGTCGTGGGTGTATGTCCATTAATTACGTGAGGTGAAATAAGGGAGGGGGGTATTCCGGAGAAATAACCAAGGAAGGGGGGGGGGGTAGTCGATGGTAATCTCAAGTCATATATTATTGCGCGGAAATCGACTTTAGGAGGGAGTATAACCACCCTCGTAATCAGGAAAGCTAAAAAAACTTACGCGGTCGGTCAGCAAGGTGGGACGGGGGGGGGGGGGGACGCGTTAAATGTCACGTCATCTGAGGGGAGGGGGTGGGGCGTCCGGAATTCCGGAAAAAACATCACACGTAATTCACGTAATTAATCGACGTCCGCTAAGAGACTGCGGTACGAGCCGATAACAGTTTGTAGGATTGGTTGATAATATACACATAGGTAAAAATTAGGCTCATCGAAATTAGTGTTCCATAGAACTATTTGTTACGTTTTACTGGTCTTCAGGTTGAAAAAGATAGAGAAACGCTGCAATAGAGGTATCGGTTCAGTGATTCTTACCCTGTGGATAAATAAGTTTCTTTCACTTCCTCACATCAGCTGAATTGGCTCCAAGCAATCGTATTCGCGCTCTCTCCCCAGAACAGTTACTTACATCGCTGCATAACGTCGACACAACATGTTACTCAATAAAGTAACGTATACGGCGCATTTAAACGTTACCACATTATCTATGATAACGTTAGTAAGTGAACTGTTATTTTTAGCAGACAACGGGAAAAACGTATTCGAAATCAAATAGCCAAAGCAGTCACGGTTTTGCACAGATAATACGAAATTGTTCTTGAGATGTTTCTTCAAACATGAGTTCACATAATATTTCGGTAAGATACTACCAATTATAAATTGCTTTTTAAAGGTTATTTAGTGCAACAGTAAATTTTTCATCACTGAACTCCGATGAATAAGTAAATTCTTAAATTTCTCCTGATTATTATGATTCTGAACTACAACTGTCATTCGGACTGCTACCCGACATGAATGGAAGTAGATTTAGACATTCAACCTACAAAATATTTTCAATTTTATTTAATAACTATTTTGTACTGTTTCGTGAAATACAAGGTAAGCTCCACTGCCAGTCTGCTTGGTTTGTTGCATTGATTAATGCAGTTTGCTCCTGCTGAGATAAGTTGAGAGAAGTACTGTGAAAACAAGCATCATATTGCAGGGAGTGCAGTTATTTGAAAGCTTAGGTGTAGGCGTAAAGCTCGACGAGTTTACCCTCTGACCCAGATTGTAAATTTCCGAATAAATAAATAAATAATAGAACAGTCGCGTAGCAGAAAAATGACTTTACTACATAACAGGTCGCTATAGGCTGTATTAAATTTCCTTTGGCGACATTAAAAGCAGTTTGTCACTTAGCCGCGTGAAGTAAACACGTCGGTCCTAAAATAATAATAATAATAACCTGTACTGTGATAGCATTGAGGCTTTTTGGGTTTCTAACAAATTGTTGGCCCTTGATATAAAGTATGCGATTTCAAGCAATGAACCTTCGGTATGTTAAATTTCCGACGATTAAATACTTTCTGGCTAGTTGATCTTTACTTTGATATTAATGCATCTGGTTGTACGGTATCTAATCAAATAATATATATTTGTTCAACTATCCAGAATCTGTTTAACAGTCGGCAAATTAGCAAATGAATTGTTCCTAAGAAGTTTAGGCTTTTAAGAGAGAAAATGATCTTACCGGAGCGAGGACTTGCAATTGAAATAGTATACATGAAATTTTAGGAGACTCATTCCTTTTTCCACAAAATCAATGTGTCCTTAAAGCGTACCCACAATTATGATCAAGAATGAATGGGAAATCACAAATTCTGTTATAGCGAAACTCTCTTATTTCTGTTTTGTTTTATTTAAAAACGTGTTCCTGACGAAAACATCACCCCTAGATTTCAGAAAAAAGCACCATATAGCGAAAAGAGCTTTGATGAAACAGAGAAATATTTTAGTTTCAAATATTGAGCTAAGACTCAGAAAGAACTTTTTAAAACTCTATGTGTAGAGCACAGCACTTTATGGTAGCGAAGTGTGGATTTAGGAACACCTAATAAAATGAAAATTGAAGCATTTGAAATGTGGTGTTATAGAAGAATGCTGAAAATTAAGTGGGCGGATAAAGTACGAAATGAACGAGTATTTGAAATGATGGGAGAGGAAAGAAGTTTGTGGAAGAGTGTTTCAGAAAGAAGAGACAGGATGGTAGGTCATATTTTAAGACAGGAGCGATTAGTTAATTTGTTTGTGAAGAGAACAGTCGCAGGAAAGAACTGTAGAAGTAGATAAAGATTATAATAAATAAAATGCAGATAATTAAAGATGTAGTTTTGTCAGGGGTATGTTGAGATGAAGAGGGTAACGCAAGATAGGGAGGAATGGGGGATTGCATCAAACCAGTCGAGAGACTGATAACTGCAAAATAATAATAATAATAAACATAAAGTGGAACATCAGCGCAGCACCTTTATGCTGTACTTAAACATCCGTCAGTGTCCCCTTTGTTTCGCTCTCAATATTCGCTACTTTCTGTGGTGCCAACCTGTTAACACCCACAACAGCATCGCACCTGTTGCGCAATGGTTATGTGGTCAGACTGGTTTTTCGAAATCAATCCAGGCTAATGGCGACCCGCTTCTCCATTGCAGGCCATGACCGATTAACGTTTCGCCCATAGCAAAAATTCTTATCCAAACAGCAATGACCTTCACGTAAACGGAAAAGGTCCATCGCATCCGTGAAGATCAAACCTTGGTGGATTAGTACACATTTTCTGGTCTGACGGGTAAGCAAATAATTTTACTGCAACACAGTTACTTTTGATGATGTTTTATTTACGCTGTGCGTCATTTTCAAACGCAATATTAGTACATTATTAATGTGCGAAATGTTTGTGTCAGTTTCTGCTGGACATTAGTTTACCTGGAAATAAAAATATGGAGTGTTGTTCTAGATCAAGGATTTTCAGATAAGTAGATGTGGAATAATTATCTAATCAAGAAGAAACCTTCAAATCGTAAGTTTGATTAGATAATTATTCCACATCTATTCAGTTGCAAATTCTTTTATTTCAAGGAAAAATCCAAAAGTTTTACTAATGTCCAGCAGAAACTAACACAAACACTTCGCACATTAAAAATGTACTAATATTGCGTTTCAAAATGAGAATCACTTCACGAAACGTGTTACTTACAGCGTGAATAAAACATCATCAAAAGTAACTGTGTTGCACTAAAATTATTTGTTTACCCGTCAATTGAAAACAGTTACAGACTTTCATAAGGTCATTTATTATAGATAAAGTAAAGATTTTCTGGTCTGTTTGTAAAAGCAAAGTATAAAGAAAAATTATGTCCAGTTCTTTGGTCGTCTTGTAGTCGTAGTGTATAAAATCTGCTGCGACAGCTGTCACGAATTTTGCTTGTTGTTAGCACAGAACCAGCGTGTGACACGACAGCTGTGTTGAGGTCCATTCACAGTCAAAAACTCAGACGCAGTGAAAAACTAAACAGATTGTACAAACATGAGCTACAGCATTTAAGCACTCTCTGTGAGTAGAGAAGTTATAATAACGAATGCTTTTAGCTGCTTACTGGTCACAGTACAAGGAATTTCAAATTTTATAACAACAACGTACCGATATGTTATGCAGTTAGTTTTACAACATTGCTGATCAAATAAGATTTGTTCTGCAAATTTTTATTGAGAAACGAATCTTATGCCAATAATTTACTTTGTTGTGATAAAATGACAAGAACGTTATATAAATTAGCAATGAAAAGGTTTGATAAGAAACAGAGCTTTCTGTCATTAAAAAAATTATTATTTTCCACTCATCAACAATTCGCCGTTCTAAATTGTATACTTAAGAAAAACACTTTGACATCATTAGAAAATTCTAAAAACATTCCTTCATTATTCCACACTGCATCAAGTCATAGGCTGACATTAAAATTATTAATCAAAAATAAAGTGAGAGAGTTTCGATTTCCCGCGTAATCCCATTAACTAACCTGGTAATGCTGACCTAAGTAGCACTACGAATCCGAACCACGGAGCGGTCCGGCGTCGTATCAACAAAGGAAAACTATGACAAACGGTGAAGTCAGTTAAAGGCAGAAACGGGGATTAGAACAGGGGAATCCTCACCACTGAGCAAGCAGAGAGTCGGAGTGTCTTGACCACATGGCTACTAATTTTCACTTAAGAAGAAAACATTAGAGAGTTCCGCGTAATTTTACCTGCTTAATACTTCATAACTGCTTTGCTGAAAGCAACGCAAATTGTTAGTCCTACGGCTGCAAAAAGAGAAGATGCGAGTACGAATTTTTCAAGAGTGCAGTTGCAGTGTTGTGTAGCACGAAAATATCACAAAAACGTGAGGGCTATTTTCTCCGGATCTTGGTGTATCGTTGAAACACATACTTCGTATAAGAAAGGGACAACCGTTGTCTACAGTAGAAGAACGAGAATAGATCAGTGAAAAATAAGACTAAGGGATATGGTTAGTAAGAATCAGCTAAAACACAGGCTAGAAAAATCAATGTCATAATGAATTGGATGTGTGGAAAGAACGAGGAACGAGAGGACGTAAGGTAGGATGTGAGAAGACCGAGGGTGGTGGTGAGTGGTAATGCTCTGGCCTGGCATTTCGGAGGACGCGGTTTCGAATCCCCGTCCCACCAATCCAGACTTCGGTTTTCCATGGTTTCCCCCAAATCACTCCACGCGAAATCCTGGATGGTTTCTTCAAAAGGACTTGGCGGAATTCCTTCCCGCTCCTTGTTCCCAGACCTTTCCGACCTCGACATCGACAAGGCGTAAACACACAGGAAGAAAAAAACGTGAAAAACGAAACAGGCGCAGATGTAGACTGGTGGACAGATAGACGAAAGGAATTATAAAGAGTGTAAAGAAAATAAGACTGAACTTTAATACAGTGAGAGCAGCGAATTGACAGAGAAATAATATACTTGGAGTGACCAGACCAGTGGTTGAAAATTCTTCAAGAGTGCTTGATAGCAGCAATGTTACTCGTGTGTTTCCCCCCGTCGATGGCGGCGTTGTTAGAGAGGCATGTTATTGGCAGAAGCTGTGGAATGTGCCCCGACGGGCCGGCGCAGATTATTTCGGTGTCTGGTCCGTATCGCCGCGCCGCGCCGTGTGGAATGTCGCCCGGCAGCCTCGGCAGGTGACACGCGCTGCACCAACACCAAACCCAGCGGCACAGCTCCAAGACGTCAAGTGTAATTATTTTTATCTTGAGACAACTTCTTTCAATATATATATTTATTTATTATCCGTTCAGTAAATCTACATATACATATATACTCTGCAATTCACAAAATTATGGGTGGCAGAGGGTGCTCAGCACCAAAGCTAATCTCTTTGCTGTGCATTCCAATCCCTAATGGTACGAGGGAAAAAAGAATTCATATAAGAATCAGTCCGGCACCTTATTTCTCCAGCTTTACTGGACAATGTTGAATTATACAAAACATAACATTCTTATCATCATAACGATCACACATTACAATAGTTGCAACGCACACTCCGCCACCCACTTCTAGTGAATTTAAGAGTAATAACAGTAACTCAGTAGTAAAAACAATTATAATAACATTGCTTTAAAACAATTACACTTTTGTTGATATTTTTAGTTTTGTGCGCTGAGGAGACTCTTGTTGTGTAACATATAAGGGGGCGTCCGTTAATGACGTGAGGTGTTTTTCCGATTTCCGAACTCCCCCCCCCCCCTCTGGTGACACTTCGTGAGATTTGGTATGAACCCCCCTCCCCTATATAATAACGTGAGATTTTGAGGGAGGACCCCCCTCCCTTACCAATCGACCTCGCAACTTTTGAGACTTATTTTTTAAGGTCTCATGCTCCGAAGGGCGGTTTTTGGACCAAAATACCCCCTCCCCCAAAAAAATCGACATTCTTGTCATTTGTAGACCTTTTTTTCCGTGAGATTTCGGCGGCCCACCCTCTCCCTTATTTCACCTCACGTCACTAATGGAGACGCAGTTAACAAGCGAGAAGATAGTTGACCTAACGTAACATACGGCATTTTTAATTTGTTTACTGGTTAATTTCTTTTTTGTAGTCACTGTTTGATAAATTTATGATTTGAGGAAGGCTTTAAAAAAAAAAAAAAAAAAAAAAAAAAAAAAAAAAAAAAAAAAAATTCTAGTGTGAGCCGTTCTATTCCCTAGTCCATAAAATTGTACATCATATACCTCATTGATGAAATAATATTTGATAACAACTGCAACTAGACAGAACGCATCGAGTAGATGGTTAGAAGATGTTTCAAAGCATTTGATTTACTGCAATGTAAATATCAAGGTAATGTATCTGAGAAGACAGGGAATTGCGAAACCTTGATCAGTCCGTTGCTTCAGTGTGGTGAGGTTATCGGTGTCATATAAAAGTAGCGGAGGGGGTGCAAAAGATAGCATATACGTTTGTTTGCAGAAATTAGCGCAGAACACAACCATTAGCCGTTACCATAAAGAAATTAGGTTGGGATTCACTGGAAGATATGAGTCGGGTAAAGAGAGTATTGGGAAAGTGTAATGGGTATACTGGTGAAGAAGCGTGCATCAATATTGGTAAAAGAATGAGGAGTAGGGATGTAACGGATATCCGCATCCGCAAGTGCGGAACGTTTCTTGTGGAATCCTACATCCGCATTCGTATCCACATTTTTTAATGCGGATGTATAGCGGATGTTTTGTTTACATTTCAATATATTATTCTTTTCCCTTTATACGAGATTCTGCCCATCATCGCTTAGCTTACAAAAAAAAAGTTGTGTTTCTTCTGACGAGCATGCGACAAAAGTAACAATGAACTGAACGGTGTTATTACCAAAGCGACGAATTTACAAATTTGAGCTTCCATTCACTGTCAAACATATAGGACATGCGTGTAGAACTACCGCCGGATGCGCTCACCCATTAACGCAACTAGAAGGGGTCCAACAAGATGTTCCAAGCAATCCTTTCCACTCATACTTTCTCGCGGCACATCATGTGTCCTTATGGCACACCCGTAAGATGTTTCCTCCAATAGCTTCCTCCAATATTCATGTTTGTTGGACAGCAAGGGTCCTTTTTGGTTTCCTGGCAGTCCAACAACATCCAACACGTCCTACATGTAGTCCTGTAATGTTTTCATGTCCCATCAAAAGTTCTTTTATCGAAAATCGGATCATCGCAGGTCCTGCAAGTTGGACTGTGAATATGCCACTAGAGCGGGGGAAGGCGAGTGGCGAGCACGGAACTGAGCGTGGCGGGTAGGCGGTAACGGTCTGGTCTCGCATTCGAGAGGACGCCGGTTCGAATCCCCGTCCGAGCATGCAGATTTGGATTTTCCATAGTTTCCCCAAATCACTCCAGGCGAATACTTCCTTTAAAAGGCCATGACCGAATTCCTTCCCGTTCCTAGCCCGATCCTTTCATGCCTCTAATTACACCGACGTCGACGAGGCGTGTAGTCATAAGCCAAAAAAAGAAGAAGAAAAAAGCGAGCACGGAGATGCGCGGTCGCGTCGCCTTGTGTTTGACGCTTGAATTAGTCGAGCCACAAACTCCGCAAAGTTCATATGATAAAGATTGGTTTTTAGACGCGTGCGTAGTTATGTAAATAATTTAATTCACTTGTGAAATCATCCCACGTTTTTTGTTGTTGAAAGATGAGGCACAAAATAAATCAATATGGCAGTCAGTATTATACGGAAATAGAATTTATTTACGAAAAAAGATAGAATTTGGCATAAAATTTATACTTATTTTAAATTTATTTTCGTTAAAATATTAAAATCTACATAATTATAAATTTATTTTTCCGCATCGGCATCCGCAAAACATCCGCATCCGCATATTTCAAACGCTGAACATCCGCATTCGCAAAGATAACATCCGTTACAACCCTAATGAGGAGTAGCACGTAGAGGTGGAGGGCGACGATAATCACAAACTAGGATCTTATTTCAAGTGTTAGAGAGCGAAAATTTTATCAGAGACTGGAACAAACTATCAACGAAAACGCTGAATAATTTAACTGAAATGCTGAAAGAATTTAAAATTAAATCTTGTAAAAGGCAAAAGTAGGGGAGGGGGTTTACGGGAGATTCCACTCAATGAATTGGAAATAAAATTTAAAAAATTGAAACGGGAGTCGAGGTGAATAGTGAAATTGGCATCGTTGCATGTGCTCCAGAACAATTAAACCAAATTTAAAAAAAAAAAGTTTCAGTTTTGAACATGCCTTACTGTTTGAAAAAAAAAAAAAAAAAATGTGTCTTTTGTGGGCGTAACACGATGAAGTTTAAAGCGAAAAAAAAAAGAATACTTATTCATATGACTTTGAATAAGGAATAAAGGTTTATGGTGTCAAATCTTTTATCAAGCGAATAAATTTTGAATGATCCAGTTGAAACAAGTTTTTCAGTTGGTTTTATGTAATCTTCCATTTCATACACCAATCCTAGCTGGGACCCATTATCAAAGCATTTGAGTTGCCTTCCTCTAATCTTCTTCCCTCCACTTGAACGGCCTAATAATTTATTTCTCCTGTGAGAAAGAAAACGGAAACATATGGGAACCTCGCTATTGACTGACATGATAGGAATAGTATTTGTTGTTGTGCTGGCGGGAATAATTAACTTTATTTCTATTTTTTTCATTATTATTATTATTAAGAATATGAGCTTGAAAGGAAATTCGCTATTTTACGCAGCGTGTGTTAACTATCGCTACTGGTGGGAAACAGTATAATGAGAGGAAACCACATACAAAAATAAATTGTCTTCTGCCATTAAAGCCTGCATTCCAGGACTTCAGCAGCATAAATCAACTTCTTGTTCGGTAGGTACAGTACTTTATTATTATGATTGTTATTATTTAAAGAAAAGCATTTAGTAGTGTCAGCCACATAGCTACATATCATGTATTCACTATTGTTTACTCTGCAGTATGGACAACACGAAAAGTACGCAACACTTAATTGAAATCACTCATGTCCAAGGGAGGGCTCAAGCCGGTGACCATTGCAACGTGAGGTCAACACGTTACGTTTCCAGGGCGGTAGCGCTATGGGTATATTAAAGGATTAGTATTTAGTGTTGCCCAAAATCGGTCTTGGTCTTGCAGTCTTGGTCTTGGTCTTGCATTTTTGCAAGACCAAGACCAGGTGTATTGATGCAAGACCAAGACCAAGACTGGCCAAGTCTCGTCTTGTTCTTGCATTTGGGCAACACTAGTGTTGCCCAAAATCGGTCTTGGTCTTGCAGTCTTGGTCTTGGTCTTGCATTTTTGCAAGACCAAGACCAAGACCAGGTGTATTGATGCAAGACCAAGACCAAGACTGGCCAAGTCTCGTCTTGTTCTTGCATTTGGGCAACACTATTAGTATTTAAAAAAATGTTATAACAGTAACCAAGTGTGCTTCAGAGCCACAGTAAAAGGGTGGAGAAAGACACTCAAAGTATGTCCGTCACCATTTAGTTCGTATCAGCCGCGTACCTTTCGGTTAAACCAGGTATCAAACTCTATCATCACTACTTCGCATCAGTTCCAGGTTTGTGGAGGAACAAAGGCAAACGTATGATTTTAATGGATAGATCGATAGTCCCCCAATGGCGGGGAAGTGGTGGGCGGATCGGATGGCACGAGGCTCGCTACCCGCAATCAGCCACCGGCAGTCGTCTGGTCTCTATCAGCTCGACTCTTCCGCCGCTATCAGCAGACTGCAGGACCACTCAGCCCCAAGCATCACATTGCCAACACACATTAAAATGGCAACGCTGCACTCAAACAAGTGATCCACAAGTCAGTCATTAGGTTTTTCGTAGCGTCCCTCTCAAGTGGAAATGATTTTCACATAAAAAACAGTGTATATTTTGAAAAACTAACCCATGTAATCCTTTACAACCCGATCGAACTTCACGTTTTTTTTTTTTTTTATGTAACCTACAACTCGCTTTTGCATCTAAAGCTTCCCTTAAGTGGCGGTTCCTGTATAGTACTGGTTCGCTTAACTTTTCTTTCTTTTTTTTGTTATGGCTATACGATTAGGGACTGGGAACGGGAAGAAATTCGGCCATGTACTTCTGAAGAAAGCATTCGCCTGGAGTGATTTTGGGAAACCATGCAAAACCCAAATCTGGATGCCAGAACTGGAATTCGAACCTGCGTCCTCCAGAATGCGAGGACAGAGCGTTACCGCTTACCCCCATGCTATGTAGCAGTGGTTCACAATTAGTTTTTCCCAAGTAACGCTCCAAGAAAGACCTCAACTCCGCGTACACCTTAAGGCCCGTTCCCACGATTCCTTGTAACGAAGGCGAGACTGGATGGGACGGGACGAATACTCAACCACACGCCATGGAAACAGGACCGCCTCTGCTAGCGGAGACGAGATGCAGCTACCCACTCTGAGTCGGTAAACATCACAGGCGTATGTAGCGGTGCGCTGTTGCCATCGGTTTGCAGCAGCGGTGCGCACCCCTTCTGTTGCTGTAAAGTGCTCTGTGCCCAACGACACTAGGCAACATGGTGCGGAGGTGGCGGCAAGGTAAGCTAGGACTAACCTGCGGCCCGCGGTCGTCCCTACACTTCGGCTAATGAGGTCACAGCATTACAGTAATATAATTCACACACACACAGTTTGTTCTCTTCAAATATATTTTGGCGATAGTAATGTACGCTAAATATTTTTTAATTATCTTAGTGATTTGCCAAGAGATTTCTGAGCGTATATCTTGAAGAAACCTCTCATACCAAAGGCTGAATAGTGTGTAGGAGTGCTGACTGTATAATGTACCAAACGGTGTCCCAAACTATCACGTAAGTCTTTCGAGCGGCCTGGTGGCTCCGTGGTTAAGGTGTCTGTCTGGAGATTGAGAATCCCGGTCTCAGCCTGATTCTGAAAGACCTTTAACCCGACCCTCACCTCTGGCACAACTTGCTGTGTAATGTGAAGTACGCCAGAACGCTTCCGTGATTCGGATTTCACATTAAACAAGGGAGGCCAAATTGATAGTGTAGCACTAGATCTGTCTAAGGCGTTTGACAGAGTAAGCCATAAAATGGTAGTAAATAAGGTAAAACCATTAGAGTGGATAAGAAAGTCATCTGCTGGGTAGCAGAATTTTTAAAAGGTAGAAAACAGAAAGTTAGGGTAGGAAATGTAGTTTCAAAAGAAGTGGAAGTAAAAATGGGTGTGCCACAGGGTAGCGTACTGGGACCTTTGCTATTCATTATTCTAATGAATAATTGTGTTGATTGTTTACTATCTGAAATTAGATTGTTTGCAGATGACATAATGCTGTGTAAAAGAATCAAAACGATAAAGGATTGTAAAAAACTTGCAGGGTGATCTGGACAGGATATCTAATTGGGTTGGTAAACATGGAATGAAGATAAATGCAAAGAAGAGTCAGCTTATTAGATACACAAATAAAAAAACAAAAGGTTAATTATGAATATAAGGTGGGGAAAGAAATGCTTGCTGAAGACTTGAAATGTAAATATCATGGAATTACTTTTGATAACAAACTTAACTGGGCAGGACACATAGGACAGGTGGTAGGAAAAGGTTTCAAAGTTCTGCACTTGTTGGAGAGAGTGATGAGGGGATGTACGAGAAAAGTCAAGGAATTGGGTTACTAAACTTTGGTCAGACCATTGCTCGAATATGGTAGTGTAGTATGGGACCTTCATTTTACATATCAAATACAGGAGTTGGAGAGGGTACAAAGAAGGGCTGCTAGATTTGTTTCTGGAAATTATCGCAGAATGCAATCAGTGACGGACATGATAAAGGAGCTGGAATGGGATTCATTGCAAGACAGGAGGAGGATGAGGAGGGTCATGGAAGTGTACAGGGCATATACTGGCGATGTGGCATGGAAAGATATTGCAATAGGTATGAAAAGTAGTGCATGGAAGGGAAAAGATGACCATGACCACAAGCTGGCACTCGATTTCAGGCACAAGGGTGTGGGAAGATTTTCTTTTTTAGGTAAGGTTGTCAGGGATTGGAATGAGTTACCAAGAGAAATGATGAATAATTTACCGAAAACTTTGAAAGAATTTAAAGATAAAATTTGTAGAGGGCAAATGTAGGTAGGTGCAGGATAGGGGGAAGATGGGTGTGTAGGGAAATTGCTACCAGAGCCTGTGCTCCATTGCAATTAAATTAAATTAAATTGTCGGGTGGTCTAGTGTAGCCACAACAAGAGTGCGCATGCGGCAAATCGAGAAAGTCTTGTCACCTGCCCGGATTCTTCGAGGATTTCCCAGCCAATTATGCCATACGCATTTGTTTTTTTTTTTTTCGCACTTCTTTCATTCAGTGTGTGGCCCTTAAAGTGTCTTATAGAACCAGGCGTTCTCCGAAATATTATTATTTCAGACTGGAATGAAGCGGGAATCGTTCAGGAACGCCACTTGTCGCCCACCATTCCGTCATTGCTGAAATCATAGGGAGTAGGAACAAGTTTAAGAAACAATGGAATTAACCGAAGAAAAAAAACGTGTGACCTGTTCTGCGACATAGATGGCATCGAGTTGTATGATAGGAGAATGCCACACCTGCTTCATTGCTCGCAGCGATACTGTTACTGCACGTTCCGTCTCTAGCAAACAGAAGATTGGTTCACTCCAAACAGTCGTCAGCTTTCTAGAGCACTAGTGGATTTTCACCTGCTCTGTTCTCTTCAGGTCTTCCTCCACAAGGGTATACTTTCGCAATGCTATGTTTGTACCAGATGCATTCGAGTAGAGCAGTCATCAACTTCAATTTCTGTAGTATGTTGATCTATGTCTAATCTATCAGGCAGGGGAATAGGAGGTATACTTTACAAAACTGTCTTAACTATACACTTTTTCAAAGCTCCGAAACACTCCCTTTACATATAATCCAAACGCCACTGCTGAATCTAAAGCTGACACTGCTAGGACCGTATATACTACTCATTTCATCCCTGTCATAACTTTCTGATCTTACAACTAATTCATACAAGTGTTCTGCAAGTTCCTAAGTCTACGTACGTATATATACTGTATATTTCGCAAAATTGCTAGTGCTGAATTAAATGTCCTCTACGAATTGAAACACTGAATGGCATAAAGGAATATGTACAGGCATCAGTGCGGCACGTATATTTCTTTCTTACTGCTTTATGTCTGGTCCACATCGAGGTGTTCAGAAGCGGAGAACTGAGGACAAGGAACGGGGAGGGGGAATGGCCTTTTTAACGAACCATTGCACGTCTGGGTGAATTTAGGAAAACCGAAATCTGGCTGGACGGGGATTTGAACCCGTGTTGTCCCGAATGGCAGGCCGCTAGCGTTACTGATAACCAACCAGGCGAAGTGAAAACCTTATGCATTATACCTCGGACATATTCATATTTGTGGCTAACGCCCAACATTAAACGAATTACGACTTTCTTAATTCAATCTTTACAGACAGCGTTATAACATTTAATGTTCGTTATATCGATCAATGTTTCCTGTCAAATGATTTCCTTTGTTTGATACGGTGACGAGAAATCTGAACTTTCACGCTGATTAGACTTGCGAAATGAATATTAACGCGTCATTCCTGTGGTCTGATATCGTTACACTTGTCACCTTTGCTACGAGTTGCAGTAAAATTTCACCACTACAGGAATTAAGTTGCTGTACGTACAGCTGCCATTCAACATTTTAAAAAGTCCAGAAAGTCCACGATTTTGCTAACTCGATTCGTGAGTGTTATAGGAGTAATGTCGATAAAGTGGGTGGACCATTAATTTTCAATTGCACAACAATCGAACAGTTGATGGATGAATGTGACTGTCTATATACTATTTGACGAAGGCAGTTGTTTTGTTCCCACATTAATCGCTTACTGCAGAAAGGCAACAAGTCCATGTTTTCTCGAAATAGCCCTTTTCACTAAAACTGTTCCCAGATACAGGATGCTTCGTTTACTGTAGGATGGACACTTGTCAGCTGACCTATCCACGAAGCTGACGACCTTATAAGGACAGTTTAACGTCACAGCTAAACTTGAATAATGTCGGAGTGTGGCACCGCGTCACTCAATACTCTGAATACAATTACCATCTAACACTTCCTGGACAGAACATGATCTTGCTAGTCACAATCTTCTTGCAGAACGGGAGAACATGAAAATCATCGACTGTACTTCTGTTCCTTCTCCAATATTATTTAATCTCTTCCATTATATCATTGGTCTGTCTATAGGATGTGATACATTAATTACTAATATTACCACTAATTGTAGGAGAGTTAGTGCCCTTGTAAACCTTTAAATACAATTTTTTCCTTAAAATCCTTCACACTCTGAGATATATTATTAATTAACTTCTTCGTCAATTTGTTCCAATCCCTTCCTGCAAATGAAAACTTTCCTACTCCCTTTTGTCCCAAATAAAATGATAATTTAGTGTCGTGGTTCTTCCACATGCTGTTTCTAAATCTTCCACCGATATTTATCCAGGCCTCTCCGACAGTATATGCCTGCATTGGCTCCCAACCCAAGTCTTTTTATCATTTCACTTACTGTGTGCATCCTTTGGTAATTCCACAGACAAATCTACCTGCCTTCCTCTGCACTCCCTACAGCTCCAGTGCTCTTAATTCCAGGTGAGATTCGTTTTTCTTCGATTCTTGATACACGATGGTAGCAGTCGTTGCTGTTCTTACCTATAGTTTTCATAATATTTGGTATAATGCCGTTGCCTACGAATTTCAAAGTTTTGTTGGTGATACAACAGACTGCCCATCCCCATCTCTGATGATTGAGTTCTTTTTGTTTCATTAAATGATAGGACTCACATAATAGTACTGGCTCATCCTCCTGTCTGCAGTTATAATATTTACAGCGGTCAAAGTGGAGACAGAAACTATTTATTAACTTTTTGAAATATCATAAAAAATGAATTACACAATGTCTGCAAAAAACATACTTACCAACTAATTGAAATACAGTAAGAAACTGTATTAATTAATATTAATGCTTGTATCTTCCCCGTTACGATTTAAATAATTTCTAAATATTCATACGTCTTGAGTCATCATGCATATGGGGAAAATATGATCCCACAAAAACAATTCTTGTAAAAATAGGCCAAGTCTCGTGTTCATGCAGTGACAAAAAGTTATGAGATCTTCTTCTGAGCCAAGTCTACATTTTACAGTGTGTAGTCACATAACTTTGTGAAAGAGATTGGTTTCTCTCGATGTAAGATAGTTTATTTAGGATAAAAAAATCTGATGACTCGGCCATTATGCACGCCATGTTTTAGTTAAACTATATAAATACCTTAAATTTGTTGCTTTATCAAACTTATAAATACGTAAAAACCAAGATTTCCCTAGCTCTTTTTGGAATTTATATATTATTCCCTCAATTTCAGTAAAAATTATGACGTGGCCAAGTCATCAGATTTTTTATCCTAAATAAACGATCTATGACACCGAGAGAAACAATTCTGTTTCACAAAGTGAAGTGAATACACACTTTAAAGTGTAGACTTGGCTCAGAAGAAGATCTCATAACTTTTTGTCACTACACGAGCACGAGACTTGGCTTATTTTTACAAGAATAGTTTGTGTGGGTTCTCATTTATTTTTGTAAGTTTATCGCTTATTCTAAATCACCGCTCAAATGTAATGATTCCATTTGAAAATCGGAGAATAACAACATTTCAGAATTTAAGACATCAATATACATTAGGGACCGTGCACAAAAATCGTGGCTCGGTCCAGGGGAGGGGGAGGGGGTTGGCTGGAAGGCTACGCTGGGCTACGTGCGTAGTTAAAATGAGGAACAGAACTCACAACAGCATGTGAATATTTATTTTCCTCAGTTAATTATCTCCGTATGTAATTTACAATAGTCTGACAAGAGAAAACAGTACAAAATGTCTTCTGGAATCAAAAAGGCAAAAAGCTACGTGGGGGGGAGGGGGCTTCACAGGAGGCCAAAATGGAGCTACGTGGTTTATGCACGCTCCCTTACCATCAATGCTCCACACTGTGAAAGCAATGGGTGTGCGCCCTAGCCGAGCAAATGCCGTTAGTTTCACTGCCAACATAAACAAAATTACTAGTAACTTCCAAACTAAGCATAGGAACAAAGGAAAATTTAAGATATTAGTTAAACTTGCTGATCTCTACGCATTAAAAAAACTGAGGCATACAGTTTAATCCGGAGCCGCATATATGTACCAGAATTTTTCATGTTTGGGATTGTAATTAAATAAATGCGGGGGGAAAACTGCAATATTAGATTAATCTTTTGATTTAGGGATGAAACGATATACGTTTACCAAATTACTTGTTTCTAAGATTACTGGAAGTACCAGTGAAATTTTGATGTCGGGGTGCCGTGCCGAAATAAATTTTTTAATTTCAATAACTTCCAAAATGAGAAAAGGAAGAAGTAAAATTTAACACATTAGTTAAACATAGTAAGTTCGCTCCACAATGAATATCTGAGGTATATAAACTTATTAGGATAGAAAACGATTTCACGTTAGGGGTAGGTATACGGAAATTTACGAGTTTAAGACTTTTCTTATAAAATGTGAGTAAAATGATATCTGTGTACCCAATTTCAGCTTCCTACGGCTACGGAAAGTGTCTTAGAGTTTTGATTATCATCAATCAGTCTGAGTGAGTGACAAAATCGCTGAAGTTTGCATCCGAATAATAACATCCGAACTAAGAACAGTAAAAAAATAAACTTTAGTAAGTCTGCTAAGATTGCTGATATCTATGAATAACAGAAATTTGAGACATGTAGCATGAATACGACCGAAGAAATTGAGGTTCAAAAATGGCCCGAATCGCTTCGAGAAAAGGGTAGGCAGTGCCGCCGTTGACTCGACTTGGCGTTGCATCCAATTGGGTTAAGTTCATGAAGTTAGTCATAATGAGTGCTTGTGATACAAGTCAACATTTATTGATCATGAGCACCGCGATAAACCGTTTAACTAACAAATTTCCAATTGAAACTACTCATTTATCCCACAGAGGAAAAAAGAGACTCTGAACTTTATAAAATAAACATTTAAGTACTTTCTAGAAAAATTACGAGAAGCCTTCAGAGGCGTGCGCGTTTCGATTATGCCTACACTATTTAAGTATTGTAACACGAGATCCCAACTTGGATCATTCACTAACAAGATAGGCCAGTTGGAACTGCGCTGCACATATGCAACTATAAAATTATGACACATTCTTCACATACACCAATTGGTAGATCAACATTCCACACGTCCGATGTCTTGGATTCCTACTCACCAGAAGATGTCCACTAGTCTTCGTTATCGTCCAGTTGTCTCTTCGATTTTTCCCGCCACTTTCCTCGGCAGCTAATCGTCACGCCAATGCCAGTCAGCGTGCCAATTTGTTCCACAAAGAAATTAGAGAAAAAACCGTTTAGTTTAAAATGCGGTCCCTGTACGCTTCCAGCATCCCATCTCACTAATTTTCTCTCAGACAGTGGGAGTGGTGGGTAGCCTCTACTCTCTTTATGCACCGGGGAAAAGCAGCGCCTTCCTGAATGCATGCGCGCGTCACCCCAGCTATTTTTGCCGACGGTCGGAATAAGGAATCCCGTTAGAAACGTGCGACGAGCGGGCGCCAACCTCACCCCTGCCGTCTTCAACCACGCGGGTGTATCTCAAATAACTCACTCACTGCCCTCTTAAACGTATTGTCAAAACAATATATTTAAAGTATTTAAATTAAATGGAGTGGTCCTACCTTCTCACTACCCAGTCAAATGTCTTCTTTATGTCAGAAAAATATATCAAAAGTTTTTAAATAGAATGTTCTAGACTCTCTCGTCTATCAAACACATATAAAGAGCAATTCGAGTCCAAAAGCGCTAGTGCTAAATTAAGCAATATGCATTTTCTCCATTCATTGAACTTTGGTAAAACTGCTTCGTTTGACTCTTATTGCTAATTCTTTTGTAGGATTGGTTCACTGTACTCTCAGGCTAGCCGTGTAGCTGATTCCAGTCCGCGATGTTTCTATTGTCGTCAGTCATGTTAAGAAATCTGAAAGCCAATTGACTTCTTCAAATTTATTTGCTCTGTCACTTCTGAGACCAGTTTTTTCCTTTTGAAGAAACTGTGATAGTTTACATAACATTAGCATATAGTGAACATTACTAACTCTTTTAGAATTATGCGAATTTTCCTCAGTCTGGCCTAGGTGTGGTTTAATGTAGCGGTTCACAATTTTTTGTGGCTACGGAACCCTAATTGATCATACATTTTTTGACGGATTCCCATTTTTATAAGCGCAAGCTGAAAAACTAGTCTCGCATCGGTAAGTCGTTACAAACCGAAGCAAA
Source organism: Vandiemenella viatica (assembly GCA_031002005.1). Classification (NCBI taxonomy): domain Eukaryota; kingdom Metazoa; phylum Arthropoda; class Insecta; order Orthoptera; family Morabidae; genus Vandiemenella; species Vandiemenella viatica. The sequence continues at coordinate 124,875,947 of CM061920.1, forward strand.
ACTATGATGACCTTCTCACAGCGCGGTTGTGGCTCTTTTCAACGAACATTTTATTCAATTCTTGGACGGAACACTAATATGATCCTTCCACGGAACCCCAGGGTTCCGCGGACCACCATTTGGGAACCACTGCTTTAATGGAACCAACGTAAATTGCTGTTACGTATGAAATCAGTATGGTAAAATGTTCTGAGCAGTGGAGTAATTAAACTGCACTACTTTCAGGTGTTTAGTTACTTAACATCAGCAAGTATCTTAATGGCCACCATATTTCTGAGATTCGTGTTGTATCACTGAAGGTGTGAATTCAATTATATCTCTGGTTGTAAAATTATAGAGAGATTGTGAGGTGGTTTTGAAAAACGTGTAAACGAAAAGCAGCGCCTTGTAAGCGGTCAAATGTCTGTAAATCTTGCCACAGCAGAAAGTAGGGACGTACTGTATTTAAAATGTTGGCACAAGGTGGCTATGTGACCAGGAACGGCTGGAAGCCCCGGCAGCTAATTGTGTTAGGTTGGCGAACGTGCTGGGCGAGTACGGGCAAACCCGGACTCACAGTTCAACTGGACCAGACACACAGATGCTCGTGAATTCCTACCCGTACCTGGTTTTCCAACTCCTTGGAACATAGGGGGGTTATCACCACGATAATTAGAATACGTTTTAATCACGGTATATTCGCACAGCACCTACATCGTCTAACCATCATAAATTCAGATATCTGTGAATATTGCAATTCGGAAGTAGGTGACACAAACCATATATTTTCGCTTGTCCAAGATATAAAGCCCACAAATCTAAATTCTTGAAAGATCTTAACAACTTTGGTATACCTTTTCCAACAAGTATTTCTTGTCTGTTGCATGGCAACAATTTGATTGTATATAAATTGTTAGCCAGTTTTATAAAAGCAACAAACATTAAGATTTAGGCAAATAAAACCTTTTTATAATGTGTTAATTCCTGTATATAAATAATAATTTAATGTGTATATAAAAATCTCCTTTATATTTTAATTATACTGTAATTATTGTTTGTGCACGGAGAGCCTTGTACCCCCCACTGTTGGTACAGAGTCCTCTATTTACTTGTTTTACTAATCCTTGATTTGTAAACATGCATTTTTTTTTTTTTTTTTTTTTTTTTTTTTTGAGAAATATTCCAGCTGATGTGAAATTACTAGTTTATTATAATTATTATCCTGTAAATTTGTTTATCTGTACAATGCTTTACTCATTTGTACCAAGCCAATTATCTATATAAATAGCTGATTGCTGTATAGTGCCATTTGGTGCTTCAGGCCAAAAAAAAAAAAAAATACACATAACGCTTAGAGATACGATAAACACTGCCTGACTGAAAACCTTATCACTTTCGTTAAATCTCTGCAGGCTGAGACACAACATTGCGAAAAAACGTCTTAGGGATATTTCTGCGAACTTTTGTGATGTACCAAGAAAATTATCATTGCAATGCAAATACCCGCTGTCATACAACTCCGAAATTCAATGTACAGTAATAAATATTATTTAATGAGTACGCCAATGCAACTATTGCTGATGATATTTATATTTGGACGCGTTTCGCCTCTCGTCTAAGTATCTTAAGTGTACACTATTTTTCTGTAATATGTTACCAGATTTTAACTTATGTATAGAACTGATTTTGTTTACACATAATACCAATCTTAAATATATGAATATGAATGATTTACATTTGCATGCAAATATTATTGGTTTGTGAGTTTTGTATAGAAGGTTTATTTAAATTTTATAAAACTAGGAAACATATAAACTAACTAACTTTTACATTTCTGCTTTAAGGCTTGATTGTTGGTCACCTGCATGCTGCTTACAATATTGTAAGTAACTGGACTATTTGGTGTTTTAGAGGCCATATGACTTCTCTCGTGGAGTCTATTTCGACGCACAGTTTTGTTTTGACTATCACCAATGTCAAACAATAGTTTCCCTAAATAAAAAACTTTGTTTTTTGGCAGACGCGTTTCGATTTATTCAATCATCTTCGGTGCCAGTTTTTGTTTCTTGTTTTTACATTGAAGTCAGGGTAAGTTCCATTTCAGTGCTTTTTCTATTGCTTTTGTGTGTTCCGCACATACACTGTGGTGTGTTTATATTCGCACAAACTGTATTCATTTTTAAAAACGCACTATTGTTTTCGCACTTCTTGTCTGTGTAAGGGGGCATCCATAAATTACGTGAGGTGAAATAGGGGAGGGGGGGGGTCCGGCGAAATCTCACCAGATCTCACCAGGGGGGAGGGGGGGGGTCTACGGAAATCTCACGTGAGATTTTGCGAAAAATTTAGGGATAGTAGAGCCAAAAAAAGGTCTACAATTTGCGCCAAAGTCGATTTTAGGGGGGGGTCCAGAAATCCGGAAAAACACCTCACGTAATTTGTGGATACCCCCTAACCACTGTACGAGCATTAACAAAACTTTTTGTTAGTAGTGGTTATTGTTGAAGCTGAAGTAGTTCTGTTGTTATTTCTATTATGCTTTTTAATTCATCTGTGTGTGTGTTTTGGGTGTGTTGTGTATTTGTAGGTTTTTGTATATTATTTGAAGTGGGGATGTTTGTATACATGTTCTGAATGTCAAAATATATTAGAGCTGCTGTGTCTGGGATATGTATGTCTTTTATGTTTTAATTAGTTGTATTGTATTTATTATTCTTAAGTTTTCACTTAGTATGTAATGTTGCATAAGGTATGTGTCGGTGTGTTTTGCTAGGTAATATGTTGGAGCTCTTTTTTTTTTTTTTTTTTTTTTTTTTTTACAAAAAAAATAACTTTTGGTCTGACTGGAATATTTGGCTTATGGAGTTACAGCTGGCTCCTCAGCATGGATGCAGTTGGATTTGTTTGTATGATATTTTGTTTCTGTTTATCAGTGAGTATATATTTGATGTTTTTAATTGTTTTCTTTAGTCCTGTTTGGAATCTATTTGTAGGATCTGGTTTCAATTGGGTAATGTTGTTTGTTTGTATGAATTCCACAGTCTTCTTGATCAAATGTAGCATTATATCATATGTATTATACAAAACTAACAAAGAGGCAAATAGTAAGCCACGGCTATATGTAACTATATAATAACCATACAGATGTTAAACTGTATGAAATTGATGTGTTTATTACGTTAACGAGTAGCTACAATCTAGAAGAACAACAAATAATAACTTCGACTTTTCTAATTCTAGTGTAAGAGTTATCATTAGCTTAAAAAAACATTAAACTGCCAAGTTAATTAGAACGCACTCAAAAAACGGTCTGAAGTAATTCCAAAAATCTATTGACATCGAAATATCAGAAAAGAACATCATAGACAATCTAAAGATTTCCACTTTATTAAACAATATCATGCAGAGTGATTAAGTATTTTATGTCTTTTGATTGATGGGTGGCACATACACAACTGTCACGCCATTTGCTTCAGTCAACCAAACTAGTATTACCAACTGTATTACATTTTATTTGTTACTAGATCGTACCCGCGACTTCGTACGCGTGGATTAAGAATTTTTTTGCCAGAATTGAATGTAGAAAGTTGTTGGTAACGAAGGATTGGACCCAAACAACACCAAGTCGGCATAATATGACAGGAAAGCTATCTCTATATCATTCTACCGTCGAACCAGTCTCTTGAAGAGAATCAGTTTCCAACATATTTCTGTCACCATTCGATAAGGTCTCAAAATTTCGTGACTACAACTACTAAACATACCGGAGAAAATGTCCTGTGCCCTTCATACAGATTTTCTTGTCAAATTCCAACAATATCGATATAGCCATTTGGTCGTCAAAACGTAACTAAAAGACAGAGACTTACTTCCGTATTTATAGTTATTACTGCGGTTCACACACACACACACACACACATACACTTTCTCACACACACACACATACACTTTCTCACACACACACACTCTCTCTCTCTCTCTCTCTGACTGCGAACAACCCCTGAGGAATCATTATAACGTAAAAAAGTGTACACCTACAGCATTGCAAGACACCTACGATTTGCCTCGTATTGCACCCCTAAGACCACGACCCAAACATTTGTAAGCAAGCGCTTTAACCACTGAGCTGTCTGGCCGATACACGGAAAAGCAGTATACAGACGTCCATATCCAACGCGTCTGTCTATCGCTATTCAGTAGTATTTCGAAATTATGAGACAACATGTATTATTTATACAGATAATTTTTCAACCAAATGTTGACAGTATTTTTCTCGTTGTTTCAAAGGATAAGTGTTGTGGTATGACAGCGTCACCCACAATGAATATAATCAAATCATTATTAATTATATTCATATTTCTTTTTTTTTTCCTTTTTATTATATTCAAGTTTATTAATTATTTAATCTTGGAACGTGTAAATAAATTATAAATAATGAGGGTTGTCTGGATAGGTTAAATGTAGTTAAAAAC